>WXUD01000012.1:1800000-1980892 GCA_010015515.1 Trichoderma sp. TW21990_1 | reverse complement strand
TATTTTATAATTAATCTTTAATTTCTAAAATTAAAAGTAATAATATAATATTCTTTTTAATTATTATATTTAATTAGTAGATTTATAATAATTATAATTTATTATTTTTTTTAGTATAATATAATAAAATAATTAACTAAAAATTTAAATAATTTAATATATTCTTTTCTTAGCTAGTCTCTAATTTATTTATTTAAGTTTTAATTTAATAATACTAAACGATAAATTTTATAAATATTAATATTTTACTATATAAGTTTAATTTTATAATCCTATTAATTATATCTAGTAATTTAATTTTAAGTTTTTTTTAAAGCTTTTATATCCTAAAATTCTATTAATATATTAGCTAATTTATTTAATTTTATTAATTCTTTAAATAGTAGTTTTTTTTTAATTTTTTTTATAATATATTTAATATAATATTAAAAAAATAAATATATATTTTTTTTAATTTTTTAATATATTTAATTTTTATAATATTTTTATTTATAATAACTTTTTTTTTTAGGATTTTATTTTTCTAAAATTATATTTTTTTATAATTTTTTTTATATATTTTTATTTTTTTTATAATATAATAGCTTCTAATACTTAAGTTAGGAATATTTTAGTATTTAATTATTTATTTTAATTAAATTATAATTTTACTAGTATTTTAATTAATTAAGTATAAATTTATTATTTTATATAGCTTTTTATTTAATTAATATTTAGGTTATATATTCTAAGTTAATTATATTCTAGAAAAATATTATATCCTATAATATTTAAAATATTAAATTAAACTAAATTAATTAAGCTATTAAACTAAAATATAAGATAATTAATCTTATAATTTATAATCCTATTATTATATAAAAGCTATTATTATTTAATATTTATAAGTAAATAAAAATTCTTTTTCTTATAGTTAGGTAATTATAAGTAATTTATTAATTAGGGTATAATATAACTTATACTTATTTTATTATTAATATATATAATAATATAATATTTTTTTAAAATTCTAGGGATTTTAAATTTTTATTTTATTTTTTTTTAAATTATATTAAAATTATATATAATTATATTATTAATATTAAAGTATTTATTATTATAGTAATTATTATAATAGTCTTTTTTATATAATATTTATATTTTTATATTATTAAAGTTTTATTTATTAAATTTTTAAAATAAATATTATTTAGGTTTATAAAAAATTATATAAATTCTAGAATTCTAGTATTATATTTAATATATTAGTAATATTTTTTTAAAAATATATTTATTAATAAACTAGTAATATTTTTTAATATTTTTTTAACTAGTTTTATATTTCCTATTATAATAATATTCTCTTATATAATTTTTAAAATTATATTTTTATTAACTTAGGTTTTATATTATATATTATAATATAAAATATTATTTTTTATATTTAATATATCCAGTAATATTATATAAAAAGAATTTTTCCTATTAATATATATATAAATTATAGGTATAATATTATTTAGTAATTTTTTATTTAAGGTATTATTTATAGAAAAATTTTTAGTATTTACCTAGGCTATTTTTTTTATAATTTTAAATAAATAAAATTTCTTAAGTATTTTCCTTTTATTTTTAATATTATTTTATTATTATAATAAAGTATAATAGGTTAAGTACTTATATAATTAAATATTCTAAAATATTTATTTTTATAAATATATTTTCTTATTTTTCTTTAAAAGATATTCTTTTAGAATTATAATCTAGGAGTTTTTTTTTTTTTTTATTAGCTTTTTTTTATAAGTAATATATAATAATAATAAATATTTTATTAAATAGTAGATAAACTTTTAAAAAAATAATTAATATATTATTAATATTATTTTTTTATTTATATTCTTTTACTTATTTTTCTAGAGTTATAAATTTAATATATTATTCTTTAAGTTATATTATATTTTTATTAATAACTTTATTATTTTTATATTTATTTTTATTTAATTATTTAAAATATAAAATAATATTAAGGGTTTTTTTAGGTTTCAGGGCTTTAGGGAAATATTTAATTATTTTTTTTTTCCTTATAAATAAAATAATTATTATTATAATATTTTATCTAGTAAAAAATAATATAAAGTATAGGGTTTATAATATTAATTATTTTTTTATTTTTAGGTTCAGGGATAAGTATAAAATTCTTTTTTTTTTTTTAAAGGCTTTATAATATTTCTTAATATAACTTTTTTTTTTATAATTATAATATTTAATATTTTTATATTATTCCTGGATAATATTTATAATTTAATTTATTTTTCCAGGTTTACTATTATTATTATTAGTAAAATATTTTTTTTATTTTTTTCTTTAATTTACTTAATATTATAAGTTTTATTTAAGTTAAAAATTTTGAAATTTTTTTTCTTATTTTTATTCCTAATTATAATTATTTACGTTAATAGCTTACTAAATATAATTAATAAAACTAAGTTTTTTTTAATTTATTTTATATATTTTATTTTTAATTTTAAGTTTTAGGCTTTAATAATATATTTTTTTTTTTATTTCTTTTATTTAATTAACTTTAATTAAAAGTTATAGGAAAATAATAGTATACTTAAATAAAGCTTTTTTTTAGGTAAGTATTTTAAGGTTTTTTTTTATTTTTATTTTTTATTTATTATTCTAAAAGATTTTTTAAGTTAATTATAAAAATCCTTATATATATTAAAAATATTCTTTATTTATTATTTCTAGTTTTTAGTAATATTAATTTTATAATTTTATATAATAAGTTATATTTATTTTTTAATTACTTTAGTAAAGTAAGTAATAGTAAAAATAGTTTTATTATTATCTTTTTCTAGTATATTAGGAAAATATTTAAAATAAATATTAAATTTTATAAAATATTTTTTTATTTTATATAATATTTTATTATAAAAGTTAGGTCTTTTAAGTTATAAAATTTTATTTTATTTTATTTTTTTTTCTTTAAAAATAGTAATTTTTACTTTAAAAGCTATAATTTTAATTTATTATTTTTTATTTAAAAGTTAAGGCTATAAATTATTTATATTATTTTAAATATTAATATTATTATTTAAATAATTATTTTAAGCTTTACTTTTATAATTTATATTATTATTTAAAATTTAAAAGTTTATAAAATATTTTAGGGGTTTTTTATTACCTATAAGTCTAAGGTAATTATTTAAATAAAAGTTATTATTATATAATAAACTAGTATTTATAAATTAATATAAATTAGTTAATTTTTAAAAAATAACCTATAATTTTAGGTTTATATTAGTAAAATAATTAAATTAGTAAATAAGTAATTTTATTATATAATTAGTAAATAATAATAAGAAAAATTTTTATATTCTAATCTAATTATATTATAAATACTTATACTAATATAATAATAATAATTAATTATTTAAGTATTTTAATAAGTAATATAAATATAATTTATATATCTAGTTATATATTTTAGATTATTATAAATTATAAATAATTTTTATTAATCTATTCCTAGAATTAATAAAACTTATTAATAATTTATATTAATTTATTCCTGGAATTAATAGGATTTGCTATTAATTTATATTAACCTAATACTTATTAATATATTAGTCTTATATTTATCTAGGAGTGCCTGGCTAGTAAGCCTATTATTATAATTATATAGATTAGGTTATAATATAATTTCTTTTATTTATTTAAAAAAATATTTTATATAATAAATTATTATTTAAAAATTATATTAATTATTTTTATATATTATTTTAAAAAAAAAATAATTTTTATTATTTTTAGTTTTTATAAACCTAATATTAAAATATTATTTTATATTTAATTTAAAATAAAATATATTTTTTATATTATTAATTTTATAAAAATATTATTTTTTAAAAGTAAAAAAAAAATTAAAAGTATTTTCTTATTTTATAATTAAAGGAGTAGTTTTCTTATAGTTTCTAATAATTACCTGCCTAGCAGTAGTAAGGTTTCTAATTCCCTGGGTATTTAAGAGTCTGGCAAGTATAGCTATGGTCTCTAGTAAAAGCCCAGGAAAGGCAACTAGTGTTAAGAGGGTAAGTTATTATTCCAATAGCTAGTCGGGTATTTTTGGTAAGGGGATACCCAAAAGGTGGGGTACCTGTAGATATAGGAGGGAAGCTTGTTAGCGTCCGAGCTAATGACTAGAGTCTATTAGTATAGTTTTACGGCTAGGATATTGTGTGCCGAGGTGAAGCTGATGCAGACATCCTCAAGTTCAACGGCATTGCTGTTCTATATTTGGCCGCTCTTATTCATAGACTCGTAAATACGGTTAGCATTCTTGCCTACCAATTCACGGCACTTCGTCTGTCGCTTTTTCAAGAAGATGGGATGAAGTGGAATAATTTGGGAAATGCTTTATGTGCGATAGGATATATATTCCATGACTGAGCAAGTTATGCACGAGCTCATCAATCTCAACCATCATCGATTCACCAAGCACTTTACCACGCAATGATTGAGCCGTCATTATTGAAGAAGCTACCAGAGGTTTCAAGGTTCAGCTCATCAGTCTAGAAGTAGCATAGGAATTAGTTGGAGCTTAAAGCTTTGGGATACTCGAAACTTACAATTTGGATCACTATCTGAGCACTCTCTTCCATAGTCAATGGCGGCTCCTTCTGGTTGACCGCATCCGCAAGCGCCTGGCCCATAGAAGTTTGGACCCAGCTTTAAAAGTATATATAATTAACATGCATAATCATAAGTGCGGTACAATGAATGTCGCAAGCAGTGGGAATTCGGGAATTTGTTGCGTTACTCACCCCGGATGAAGAATACCAAACTTTAGGCCCTCCTCTTTGAACTCGATACTAGCCATCTTTGCGAACTGGTTGGCCGCTGCTTTGCTAATACTGTATGATGCGCTGGGGACATTTGGGCGGTCTGAAATGCTCCCCAGGTGGCTGCTGACAACAACGAACTTCTTGCCCGCATCACCAACCTTGCTCTTAGATAGCAGATCCTTGGTGGCAAAGAACAGTTTCACAACACCGATAGTGTTAACTTGGAAGTCAATAGCAATATCATCAGCCGTCGTCTCTTTGATAAACTTGAAGCCGCTAGAGTAACCAGCATTTGCGATGATAACGTCCAGATGATCCACTATCTCGAGCACACGAGAGGGCAAACTGGCATAGTTGATCTCCAGGACCTCATCATCCAGGGGGAAAGTGGCGAGCTTGCTGGTCGCATGTGGAGTGATATCGGTAAAGACAAACTTAGGGTCACGAACGGTGGCAATAACTGTTGTGGAGGGACGCTTAACTAGAGAAGCAACGATATGTTTTCCAATGCCTGTAGGATGAACTGGTCAGCGGGTTGCTAGATTAACATTGGTTCACACTTTTTATTGCCCCTATTGGTGCCTGTAATCAAATAAACTGTATTGTTGGACATATTGGCTGAGCTATACACTTGATATATTGAGTAGTAGATAGTTTGTAAAGTAAAGAAATGAACAATGGAAGTACCTAATAGCTATGTAAGTAAATATCTTGATTATTAGAGACGAAGTATACAAGACCTATATATACTAGCCTTCGTTTTGACAGATAGTTGCTATGCCATTACCGATAACATATCAAATCTCCGTCACTGTTTTTTGATTTATCAGCCTCCGAGTATAAGGCCTACAAAAGCGTTACGCAGGTCTTTGCGTCTAGTACTGTCAGTCAGGCGTAAAGCTACCAACTCCATTCACGAGTGTCTTTCAGAATGATTCCATATCAGAAGTGATTATAAATATGAGTTCTTACAAAGACTAGATTCTAAATAAGGCTAGGAATATAATGACTCCTCTTGATTTAGATAGTTTGGAGTGAAGTAGAGAATGGCCCCGGTCTTGTTATTAAGGCAACAGCCATAAAGGTGATACTATATGTCAGCAGCCTTAATGGAACCCTGTTTCAGTAAGAGTAATTGACTGAGTAACCAAATTTGGTAATTAAAAGTCCATGCTATTGCAAGGCGTAAAGCACCAGAGTCAACGTTGGACAGCCAGTAAGCTATAAGCGGAGCAAATGCAGTTGCTAAACATACCGCAACGTGCCGCAAACCCCCGAAACCCCGCCATATCCGCAATTCCGTAGTAAAAGATTGAGCCGAATGAGTCATAAACATATTTTAAAATACTACCAAGAAAAAGGATATTACGCCATCTGATGCCGTTCATGCTCGTATGGCGAGCCGTTGTCTTTTTGCGGTGATCCCGCATCAGCTTGTCGTTGTTCACATCTCGACTCGGCTTCGTTATTTAAGAAACTAACAACACAAGGCACAAGTGGAAATTTTATATATATCCACGATGGCTGATATCCTGGAACAAATGAAGAAAGGTTTTGGAATTTATATATTACTGATGATGGTGTGAGCCTCACTAGCAAGCGAGATACGAGGTTCATTAAAGTATCACTTATCACCGTGCGTGTGAATTAATCTCTAGATATCTCCACCTCGTCTTTAAACCCTTAGATTTGGTAACGTTATTTGGATATTGGAGTTATCTTGATGTCCTGCCCATGGTGAAGTAAATAGCGGAGATACGCGATAAACGGCACGATGCTACAATGCTTTTGCATTAGGCGTATCCTAGGTAGTACTACATTAATACCAGTGAGTGCTTGCGGTAGGGCCAACCAGCAATTAAAACGGATTGTAGATAATTTGCTCCATACGGAAAGGTGGTTTAGTTTACTTCTAAGGCTGCAGTACCGCAGTGACCGTGGCAAAAGCAACAGTTGGCAGTGCAGGCAGCCGTCAGCTCTTGTTCTTTCACAACACCCCAAGGGCAATGGGCGTTTGGCAATACGTGACGCTTCCATTTGGCAATTCTGCTGTCGAAGTATCTTACTACTACCACCAAGTTACACAAGAAAACCGAACCCAAACTAAAACCCAAAAGAAAGCCGCCACGTCACGATTGCTGGCTCCTCATCCTTCCTCGTATGCATCTCACAGGCGCGAAAGCAGCGCCAGTCATTCAACTATCCCCAGAAATGGTGGAGAGAAGACTACATACACATAGTCCTCCTCCTGAATATGCCTAATTATCCACCAAGCCCACGTGCGTCTCCTTGTGTCTATCCTAGTAGGTAGGCCCGATATTAACGACATTTTGAGGGCTCATTATTTTATTTCTGTTTGATCTTTGCCAGATATTCTTCTCAGATTCGTCTATGGTGGCCTCAATCTCAGCCGGTGAACGGGAAAACAGGCTGCACCAAGACTCTCATCCAGCGGGTGCAAAGGAGAAAGCCATTCTACTTCTTTATTGACAGAATTACATTCTTCAAGCGGTTGATGCAAATTTTCAGTTTTTTTTGTAGAGGCAGAGGGAATCGCTCAAAGAGCTGGAGCAGGTCAAGCCACCGGACTCCAACAAGGCAACCTGAATCAACATTTTTGCCTTGACAGCGACCTGAACGAGTGTTGACGGCCAATGAGCAACTCTGCAAGTGTATGAAGCGCATTTTCTTTACGACTTCAGTTTGGTATGGCAAAATTACGTATATGGGGGATGGCGAATTGTGTAATCGGCGTTGGCTATGGACATCAATGTATTAGTCCCAAGCAAGAGGCATCTATGGGGACCTGGATAGGTATTAGGGTTCAGCCACTTGATTTAGCGCCCGCCTTTAGCTTATAGCGCTCCGCTATAGCGCAGCGGTAGCGTCTGCTCCAGTGGACATCCTCCAGACTTCAACTAGGTATGGAATCCATACTATACGGATCCATGGAGAAACACCATTCCAGGTTGACAATTTGACACATGCATCCTCTGACAATCTCCCCATGATTGACTGTTGCGATTCCAAGAGTTCCAGATTAGTAAAAAATCTACGCAAAAAGCAGGTCCCTATTCATGGCATCTATAAGGCAAGACACCTAAAAAGGTATCGACCTGGTCACTGCATTTTCACGACAGCAGTGCTTCTTGATTGACAACAATGGCATCTTTGATGAGCAGACACACAAAAGCTCTCGTGTTAAGTGTCCTACAATCTCAAAGTGTACATTGAGCGTTATTATAGCTCGTGCCAAGCTTACAAGTGAGAGTGAGTATCAGAGTGTCGTTAGCACGCAAGTCGTCTCTCACAAAAACAGGGGTGAATCACCACGAGCCTGGATAAACGCCTGCCCAGCTTACATGTAATTTCGCAGTCTTTTTCCTAGGAAACTTCAGCGATATATTTTCGCATCACCATCGTCCGTATACTCTCCAGAAGTACAAAAAATACATGGCTGTTAAGTTGAAGGACCTTTTACCGCAACGGCTGCGGGAAAGCCGAGTTATCCTCAATTGTTGCTGGATAGTCGCAACTTACTCCAAGGGTTCGAACTGGTATTTAGCATAATGTCAATATCATCCCCTGCCGAGAACCAGCACGCAATGGGTTGTCAGTTAGTAAGCCGATTCGAGCAATCAGCATTTAATTCGTGTTATATCTCCAAGCACGCGTCCGGAATCAGTATTGTAGAACTTACCGATATTACAGTGATATGATAGAATCAGATTCTAGCTTTATACATAGTCAATAATCATCGAACACTTGCCCGTTATCTCATACGACCCCCCTTCAGGACACCATGGAGCCCGTGCAGATTTGTCACTTTTGCAGCCAAATCAATTTTGAGGCTCTGAGAAACCCCTTGGCCTCAGATATCCCCGCACTCAAAGAGGGCAGAGTAGACACAAGTCGACACCCGTTCAGAGACAGGCGAGATGACGCTCATAGGTCTGCATCACTGGGTACCTTCGCCGAGCTTCTACAAAGGAGCAGCACATGTCGGCTATGTCAACTGATTGGTAAATCCCTTTTAAAGTACAGAGACGGCCAAATAAACAGCGATGATTCTTGCAAGGCAGAAACCAGTTTCTTTGGGGTGTATCAAGATCCATTTGGAAAGTATTATTGGACACGAAGGCTGTCGATTCTCGTGGACAGCGATGTCGACGCGTACAACATAGGAGGTCCTAAGAAAAGCGTCTATTATGCATTCCAGTCATGCGACGTTGGTGCTGGATCCGCTGGCTGCTTGGGCAATAGTACCCTAAATACCTCTCATTCTGGTAATGGGGACGCGATGGTGTTTGGAGGCCGCAGACGCCCTCTACAGCTGGATATCCAGTTAGTACACGGCTGGATGAACACATGCGAAGTCAACCACGGAGACGCATGCAGGCGAGCCGACATAGACTCGTCCCAACCATCAGAAATTGTACGCTTTATCGACGTGAAGAGGAAATGCATAGCAACCTTGCACAACGTCTACCTCTCCGAGTGTCGATATGTCGCTCTGAGCTACGTATGGGGAGGGCCTCAGCGCGAGCGGCTAGAACTGTCCAACGTCAATGCATTAGCACAGCCGGGATCTCTCGGCCGAAAACTGCCCGACACAATCGAAGATGCCATACTGCTAACAGAATCTCTTGGCATGCAATATCTTTGGGTTGATGCACTCTGTATTGTTCAAGACGATGACGCCGACAAGAAGATCCAGATTGACTCCATGGGTCGGATATACGGCTTTGCTCACTTAACTATCATAGCGGCCTCTGGATCAAATGTACACAGTGGACTATCAGGTCTTCGTCCCAGAACCCGTTCTCTAACTCAAGAGGAGGTACTTGTCCAACCACCAACTGATAAGGACATTGGTGGCAATTCTATCCCAGGCATCTCCCTCATGACGACCTTGGATCCATTAAGTAACCCAAACGAGCACTACGTGGAACGAACGCCGTGGAACAGCCGCGGTTGGACCATGCAAGAGCGCGTCTTATCACGGCGAGTTCTTGTCTTCATGCCCGAGCAGGTGTACTGGATCTGTGGAGAGACTACGTTTTGTGAGGAAGCGTGCTTTGAGAATGACCTGCTGCGCTTTCACCGCTTCCAAGAAGCCGCCACGGAAAGAACCCTGCGGCGAAACTTTCGCAACTTTTATGAGACCGACGAGCCGGACATGCAATTCTGGAAGACGTTTCAGAATCTAGTGGCCACCTACACTCGCCGGGCTTTTACTTATCAAGGAGACGTTTTTGACGGCTTCTCTGCCGTGATTCAGGGTCTATCTACCCTCTCGAGAGACGAATTCACTTGGGGGTTGCCTCGGTCACATTTTGAGCAAAGTCTCCTCTGGACTTCATTTACTGGTGTGACCCGAAGACTGGACCTTTCTACTCTGCCAATGACATCGCTGCAAGTCAAGGTCCCGTTTCCAAGCTGGTCGTGGATGGGCTGGATAGGCGAGGCATTCGTATGTATTGGTGATGAACGCTGTGACGAACACGAGCTTTGGTATGTACGAACCCGGAAGAGTAGGCGTGTTGTGTGATGCCTGGCGCTGAATTCGTTCCTCATAACCAGTGAAATTCCCGAAATCCTATGCTTTGAAAATCAGCGCAACCCAATTCACCTCAAGCAAGTCAGGACTACACCAGTCATATATGACTACATGCAATCGAGAGTAAATACAAATTGGAAACGCCAAAACAATCAGCCAGTTACACTGGTAGATGTCGAGACTCACTACCCCGAGCTCTGTGCAGAGCTGATCAACATCCCAGAAACCCAGCTCATCTTCTTTTGGACAAGCTCGTCTATTTTTACCCTAGTTCCACCAGCGGACCCTTCTATTCGCCATGCCACCATCGTCGATTCTCGTGGAGACACAGTGGGGTCGACGGATATTGTGAGACCTGAGCAAACGAATGGTATTTCAGGTTATCAGGAATTCATTGTGATGGGCTCTCGAAGGAATCAATTCTCTGAGCCCATACTTCTAGTTCTCCAGATAAGGTGGGAGGGCCGTATCGCCTATCGCATGAATTGCGGAGAGATAAAAGAGGAGGCTTGGGAAACGCAAGCTCATTGTTGGAAGCTCATCGCACTCAGGTAATTTTTTCAACGATAACTTTATTTATAAACCACATGTACGGTTGAGTACTTCGTACAGGCCACTAGTACCCTGGACAACAAAAGACAAGGATGCGGACGAAGATACGAAAGAAAAAGAAAGAAAGCTCCGTTAGCCATCAAACTCAGCCTCAGCCACCTTGCTTGCCACCTCAGCATGCAGTGAAGCTACATATATTAAATGCACTCGGTATGATATATCTCAGCCAATTAAAAACTGTTTATGCCACGCCATCTCCCCTTATGCAATTAAAATCCATGTTATCTTCCATCAATCAGGCTGCGGCTGAGACGGGCTGAGACATATTACGTGGGACATTAAAATCTGGCCACTCCCAGCCGACTCAAGAACATGGATAGAGAACAGCAGACCAACCAAGCTGACATCAATTAATTACCAGCTTAGCCCAAATCTACCATACTCATGCACAGTGACGTTTGCTTGCTCATGTGGGGTTGCACAATCCGCACACATTCTGTTGAATACAGGTACAGTACATAGTAATAGTCTCCAGGGCGAATGCCTATAGGTACTTATATCACACCCGGATCGAAACTGCTCTCAGCTACTCTGAAAAGCTGCCATCCATTTTTCTGTTGCGATCCAGCTGACAACCATTGTCTCTATCCCTTTCCTTTCTCATACTACCAAACCTGATATCAATCGCATCGGCAACAGCAAAATTTCACGTCGCGAAGGGCCCTTGCCATGGCTCTATCGACCATCATGATGTTCCTCTATTTCTTACTCTTTGGGCATGCCGCAGCCGACGGTGGAGACGACTTCTCCAACAATTTGTTCACAGATCTCACCCCGTATGATACTCTCTTCCAGCGAGCCTAAGACAAGTGCATTCTTCATCAGTATAAACATGCTAATCTAATTCATTTTTAAAGGCTTCTAGCTCTCTTTGGGGAGCGCGTTACGATGCAGTTTCTGAGTCAGGCGATGGGAATCTCTGACTGCATTATTCTTGCAACAGCACCGCTAGGCATCATCACCATTATCGTCGCTGCGATTAGGGTTGGTGGCCCAACTTGGCTCAGGGCCTTGATTGGAAGAGCAACCGAAAATCTCGCAGCTGCTGAACTAGAGCTCATGTCTTCCACCTCCAATGAGGTGTGTGAGCTCTGGAATGGCAATGATGTGGTTCGTTGCGTAGGATCAGCTCCTGTCTGGGAGTTCATATGCCTGATACCTACTGAAGGTGTACCCAAGAATCCAATCCTTAGAGTATTGAGTATGGAGGAGGCTATAGCCAAGGGATGCATGGAAAGAAGTGAGTAAAACTTGTGCAGTGATGCTTATTTCCCCTTCTTGTTGCCCACTTAGATAACCCGTTAACTCAATTTTTTTTTAGCATCAGAGACCGAGAACTCTGTTTGGAGTAAAATACGGCCACTTCTGCCACCACGGTTGGCCGACAATGAGCTCATATCCCCCGAAGCAGCCGATTCAGGGGATGTTGTTGAGCTAGACCAAGTTGTCATCATAAGGAACACAAAACATATTGCACCAAACATTTCTCATAACCGGTACAAGAATACTGGAAGGGGCGAGTTACGCCTCGCAGCGTGTATCGGCATACTGCTGCAGATCAGCGTCATTTTATACTGCGGCTTGGTTACGCAATACTCAAAAATATCATCCAAATTTCAAAAGGACGGAAATCCTGTCGGCAAATATGCTTTTCCACTTACCGTAATTGGCACAGTGTTCTTGAATATTGGCATGTTCATATGTTCTCACGTCGTGGAAAGCAGCACCAAGGAAGAAACATTCCAGCCAATGGAGAATTGGCGAGCACGGCTGGTATGGCTACAGCAAGAGAAGACCGTCGGCGATCAAGAGTTCAAATCCTTTGCTCTCTACACAGGGGAAGACCAGCCGAGTATTATTACTTCTAGTAGAAATTTTCGTGGCAAAGAATCCGGTGAATCCAACAAACCTGATGAATCCCGTATTCAACTACCGCAAAGTCTCAAAAGTTTGGAAAGCTTGACCGTTTTCGGAGTCGCCACCAGCTTGATCGGATTTTTCTCTCAGTTCATTGGCATTCGAGGAATGCATTGGTCTGTTTCTGTCGCTTCTTTGATTGCGATCATGATAATGACTGCCGTGAGGGCATGGGTCCGTCGCGGACTAGCAAAACCCATGTTCTCCAAGTCTCTGCTTCCAGGATTTGAGCTCGACTGGTTTGTGGACCAATTAAGGAACCTCGATAATGCGCCTTGGTATAAAACTGACGGCGGACCCGCCATTAAAACAAATGACAGTTTTGTAGAGGAAGAAAATAAATCTACCGATCAAGAAGGGACCATCACACCAGGCAAACAAGCCTCCACAGTCCCAAAAACAAATACAAGTGAGGCTCAAGAGTGTACCAAGAGGCGCCAAAGCCTTGCAAGCCTTGCAAATAGGCAGGGGCCTGTATCCAAAGAAGCAATTGCAGTTAGACTGGCTATAGAAGCAACAATGAACATTCTGGACACCAATCTGAAATTGAATGGCAAATTCTCTTGGGGTTGCAATGTTCAGATGGAATCGGAAAACGAGCAAGAGCTGAAATTCGAAATAACGAAACAGAATGGCAAATGGAAGGCAGATGCAGGAGAGGTTGAGGCAGCGTTGTCCCTTCGACTTTTTTATGCCAAATCTCCACACAAGACCAAAACATCCGCCAGACCTCCCTACAAGTCTGACGACCTCTCGAACGACACATGGCTGCGTGTCAAAGGAGATATACCCGATGTGGGAATCAGGATCCTCGGCCCTCACACAATGTCACTACTTCGACATCTCGATTGGTGGGTACCTGCAGATGGACCGCAAATCTGGAAAGGTGAGATAGAAGATGTCAAAGTCAGTGACGCCAAAGATTCAAGAAATAAGCAGGTCGATGCCATTGGATACATGACTATTGAAGAATCGAGAGTTGTTGGGCTTGATTCATGTCGTCAAGGACGATCTGGTGATTCATTAAGAGAGACTACCAATTCGCCCCCAGGGAGGATGCCGATGTCAAAAGGAGAGGGCCTTTCAAATGATGCCGATCCAGCTCATTTACAGTCCTCTTACTCTTACTACCACAAGCCACAGCGTTGCCAATGGAAGCTCGAATTATCGGAAGAAGAGAGCGACGACTCATTCAGAAAAAGCAGTCAACTGTCGGCATACACCAGAGAAACGGACAACAGTCTGCTGATCATAAAATCCCTAGACTCATTGGAAATACTATACGCCAAGGACATGTTCTCAACGTTCATGTTGGCTGTGGCAAAATTACTAAAGGATCCTATCGGAGGCAATACGGACATAGAAACATCACAAGCAGCATTAGACAATGAGGATGCATGGAGACGTTTGACTCTTCGTAACGATGAAATATCAAGATTGGCCCAAGGTATTCAGAATACAGGACTATGCAACATACACGAGGCTTACATCAGCATAATTTCTGCTTTGAGCATGCAGCAGAAACTACCTGAAGCAGCCGCGATTGTTGAATTGGTGCGGAAACGTACGAAGGAATTCGAGGAGCGCCACCAGTGGTTGGAAGCAGGTAATATATACTGGCTGCTTGGCCTTCACTTGATGATGTTCCCGGTTGAAAGTTATACTTATATTCGAGCGGTGGCTGTGTTGATGACGTTTCTAAAAACACTACGAAGCGTCATTGAGCAGGAGAAAGCATTTTTATCAACCCAGACGGGAAATAACCGTCACATCGACCTTGAGGAATGGCTTGAAAAGGCCATGGGAAACGTTGACGAAAGGCTCGTGCGTAATTTGAAGTCATTGGGCAAATTACAAGACGCCGAAGAATGGGGGAAATGGCATTATGAATTTACTAGAGATGGCCACGGCTTTTATCCGGAGTCCCAAAGGTCGATAATTTGCAGTTCGGCAAACATATACCAACAAATGGTTAAGGAAAGATTCTATGTTTATGAAATTCAGAAAAAGCATGCGATAGCAAAAGATGTATTCGATAGGACAGCCCTTCACTATTGTGCGGCGTTCACTGGCCATCGAGAGGGAGGGTATCAAAAAGACTATTTTGACCATAAATCTGAGTCGTTTCTTGGAAAAGTGCGGCACTTGATTGAGCAAGGTGCCGACATCAATGCGCGCGACATCCGGGGATGGACGCCACTGCATCACGCCTGTCGCTCTGCCGGCACAACTCGGATGGCTCAAGTGCTTCTCGAAAAGGGCGCTTCGGTGAATGCTCAAGGCCGCGAGGGCAAAGCACCAATCCACTGCGCGGCGGAAGGAGGTCGTTTTGAAATGGTCAAAATTCTGCTGGAGTTTGGAGCCAACATCGACATCACCGACGGATTCGGGAGCACCGCCCTGCACAAAGCAGCATTCAAAGGATCTGCAGAGATTGTTGAAACTTTGGTCAAACGCGGTTGTCGAAAAATGCGAGATCGACTCGGACGGGCAGCTATTCATTGGGCAGCTATAGCGGGGCAAGATACAGTGATTGACCACATGAACTTGGCCGAGGACGTCAACTCCAAAGATTACAACGACAAAGCACCTCTTCATCTTGCTGTTGAATTCGGCCACAAAGATTTCCTGCGAGAGTTATTGAATCTCCCACAGACCGATGCAAATACCACAATTACTTACAAGAAAGAGACCCCGCTCCACGTTGCTTGTGCGAAGGGCGACGACGAATGGGTCACGGCTTTGCTCGATGGGGGGGCTGCCATAGATCTCACGAATCGGCGTGGCGATACACCATTGATGCGGGCAGCGTGGGCGAATAAGGAAAGCACGGTCAAGTTGCTCACCGCAAGAGGCGCCAATGTCAAATACATGACCGAGGGAGGTCGGACCGCGCTGCACATAGCCGCATACACGGGAAACACAGCCATCTTTGAGCATCTTGTGGAGGAAGGAGCAGACGTCAATGCCGGGGCGGGAAGTGCGATAGGGACGCCACTGCATGCGGCATGTCGCGGAGCTAACGACAATCCCCTGATACAGCGTCTCATTGACTTGGGAGCTGAAATCGATGCGACGGACGAAGAAGGCGGAACCCCATTGCATATCGCAGTACTGTTCGATAAAACAGCAAATGCGCGATTGCTCATTAGGCTTGGCGCTGACGTAACCGTCAGATATGAAGGCGAAACACTGTTGCATCAAGCGACCAAGAGGTCGGCAAGTCTCATTCCAGATCTTCTCAAGGCTGGTGTTGAGATTGAAGAGACTGATCATAATGGCTCAACTTCATTACATCTGGCAGTGGAGTGGGGAAATACAGAGGCCATAAAATTACTCGCCGACCATGGAGCGAACTTTGCGGCTTTAAACAGAAACAGAGAAACGCCACAGATGATCGCAGAAAGGAGGAATCTATCTGACTGGTGGAGGGAAAACATACCACCATCCATGGAGTGGTGGAGAGTGTCATCGGTGAATGCTATTGAACAGGATTTGGATCAAGGGTTAGAGGCATCATCTAGGGCATGAGCCATTGCTCAAAACTGTGGCATATCAATTGAACAAACGGTCCTTCACTTGCAAAGTATTATGTACTATAGCAACGCTGAAAAATAACCAGAGTCTCAGCCTCAGCCCTAATCCTTTTTTTTTTTTTTCCGATCTGGCCACGGCCCAAGACTTGGCGCAGATGATCCCTTCATTCAGCCCACTGTACTGTAATCAAATCCAGTTGGGCCTCAGAATCTGAACCAAATGCTTACTCCAATGCGGCCCAACTCCTCCCCGAGCGTGGTCAAGAATAGGCCAGCCAAGCTTTTGATGCTTCTATTCATGCATGTTAAATTAGATCTCTGTCACTGCTACTCCGGAAAACGACCAGCTTGGTTTTTTAGTCATTCAGCTGAGGCAGACAAACAACCGAGACAGACGGCAACCAGCCTTTTTTTCCACGACTAACACCATCTCAGCCTGGTTCCTCCTCTCCGTCTCTCACGCAAACTCCAGTAACAGCCAATAAACTACTAGTTGTGCTCTGCGCCTTCACACCCAACCCTATGCATCCTCAAACACTAGAATCAATAACCTACATACACAACCATCCACGCGAGGTTGCCCTCAAAACGCCTCGCCTGAACTCTTCAGAATCCAATCACCACGCCACTAAGCCCCATCCGTGATGGACCCCAAAACTACTGTACTCCGTACATGGTCTGTAACCTAGCGACGATCCAACCCCCAGCTGCCCCCTTTTTTTTTTTTTTTCCTCTTCCTTCAATAGGCAGCGCCCGACCTAGGTCGCGCTAGGTTGTTTTTCCAGCTTCAGCTGCCGGGACAGGCTGCAGGGAAGCGACATTGCGAAGGATCAGACCCTACCACGTCGTGGCTGGACTAAAGGGGAGAGCGCGGGTTCAGCAGCTTGGTTGAGCAAGGGTCCAAGGCTATCATTCGTTCAGCTAGGCTAACTCGGCATATGTAGAATGAGTCCAATGTAAGAACGGCATATAGACTACTCGTAGGAGCAGGAATATGTATAAATGGCCAAAACCCTCGATGAAACAAAAGACAATATACGGCAGTTTCAGTCCAGTTGTAGTCACTCACTCACTCCAAACCACTTACACAAACATCAATATCAACCTCACTCGCTTGCGTCCCATCCTGATACTCCCTCTCAGCCAACTTACACCCAAACCAACACCAAGACACCAACCAACAACCTCCAAAAATGCACTCCGGCGCCGTCGTCCTCCTCGCCTTCGTTGCCTCGGCCTCCGCCGCCATCGACTACCTGGCCATCCCCCACGTCCGCCGCGAACTCAACCTCCTCCCGCGCGCAACCCCCGTCAACGAGATCCGCGACACCGACCCCAGCAAGTGCGCCTCCGAGGCCCTCAGCATCGCCCAGTCCATCCCCACGCCGCCCCCCGAGCTCGTCTCCGACATTGCAAACAACTCGCAGACCGACGCCTGCAAGTTCAGCTTCCCGGCCAGCCTCAGCGACGAGTACTCGTCCTACAGCTCCGAGGTGCTCTCCTGGTTCAACGGCCACAAGGACGAGCTCTCGTCGCTTGCCTCGGACTGCTCCGTGCTCAACTCCTACACCAGCCTTGTCAACGTCTGCACTGACGGCGGCTCTTCTGGCTCTTCTGGCTCCGGCCCCAACACCGCCGCTGCTTCTCCTACTGCCTCCCGCTCTGGCTCTGGCTCTGATTCTGCTTCCAAGACTGCTGGAGATGCTCCCAAGTCGACCAATGCCGGTGCGGCTCGCGAGACTGGCGTGGCTTTCGCCGTCCTTGCTGCTGCCGGCATTGCTGCCATTCTGTAAACGACTTCATTGAGGAATGCATGAGCGCTGTGGGGAGATGAAACGATATACTGTCTCGATTGTGTGCATCATTATGGCGACATTTGAAACTTGCTTCTTGACGATTATGGATCAACTGTTTAAGGCTTATTTCACTATAAATATTTAATAAGTTGATAAAAATGAGAGACTGTGGTGGCTTACCAGTTTTCATTATTTGAGATGATATGGACTCGTCAACTGATCCTCGTGGCCAATGACTGCACGTGAATCAACCTCGAATGTACTGTAAGAGCCTCGACATAATATGCAATAAACCCAGTATCTCTACATGGACATAGAATGCGGAAGACTCAGATTTCTTGGGCGTAAAAGTATATTCTGCTTACTGCTGCTTCACTCATCAACTAGCATATTTACATTCAACGACAGTGCCTACCCCATAACATAGCTGACATAGATCCCACGACACCTTTCACTCCAGCCTCCCCCTCAAAGCCACCCCAGCAAAAGATCAAAATTAATCAACGTATTAGAAACGGTTTTAAATACCTATTCAACCAGACAATTGCCCGACGACCCCCACAATCAACCTCCCAACCATGCAGCTCTTTGTAAGTTTTGATGCAATGCAAAACGCAACAAAAACATGGAGAATCATATTCACGTAAATCCCTCTTCTACCCCATCTAGATAGTGGTCGATTGGCCCCCCCTTTGCGCCTTTTACTCTTCCGTCTCCTCAATATTCTCCTGAGCCTCTTGCATTTCCTCGTCCTCTTCTTCCTTGGTCTCGTCCTCGGGTGTCGCCACATCCGCATCGACGGCCGCGCCGCCCTCGGTTTCCAGATTTAGCCACTCATCCCACTCGGGGAACAGCTCAGCATCATCATCCGGGACACCAATCAGCTTAGCTACCCGGCCCTTCTTGTTCTTCTCCAGGCTCTCCTTCCAGGCCTTTGCCGCGGATGTGGCCAGGCTGGGCTTGTACGTCTGGGCAAATAGAGTAGCCTCCACTGGCCGTCCGGTCTTGGTCAGGATGTCCACGCATCGATCAATGTCACCTATTAGCCAAGATGCTGAGAATGCCACGTTGTGAGCGTTCGCCTCTTCGGCTTGGACAACAAGCTTGGCAAGACCCTCCTTGTCGCCTGTTGATGAATACACCAGGAGGAGAGATCCAAGGTCCTTGGCGTGAGTGAAGCACTCAGCAGCCAGACCAACATCCCACGCGGTCAGGGCCGCATCTCCCACAGTCTTCCATTTGTGCTCGGCGTCAGCCTGTCGTGCCAAGTCAAGAGCAATGGCGAGTTGGTTCAGGGCCAACGCCAGCTCAAACTTGTGCTCAGGGTCGGTTGCAACCTCCAAAGCAAGATCCTTGTGTCCCTGGCCCTCCAAGAATCGCGCAACCTTGTTCAGCTGATCAGCCGGGATAGTTGGCAGCAGCTCGGCGGCCGTCTCCATATCCTCACGCAGGACCAGCGTCTGGTACTCGAGAACGGGCTGTGAAAGGGCAAAGGAGGTGACGTTGACATCCTTATCGGCAAGGTAGATGCGAGAGTCTCTCTGGATGTAGCTAAGGACGTACATGGGCTTATCAAAATGAGAGATGGTGTAGGTCTGGTCGCCGACTAGGTAGTTGAGTCGGTTGGTGCTGTTGGTGTAGATGAAGCAGTCGCCAACCCATTCACCAGTTCGGATGCTGTACACAAAAAAAAAAAAAGTTAGTTATCAGACGAGAATACGCGCAAAAGGGAAGAACTCCATCAATACGTACGTCTCGTTGACATCGGTGATGACTTCAAAAGCAGACTCAACGCCATCCTCCTCGACTTGTCCTGACTGTACGGCCTCGACGTAGTTTTCGCGGGAGAAGCGCAAGACGTAGAATGAGTCTTCGCAGGCAATGGCCACCAGCTCACCGCTTTCAGACCAGAAGACCTGCTTGGGCTCAACTTCGATTCTGCGAACCAGGCCACCAGTAGCCCAGTCGAAAAATGAAACACCGCCCTGGCCAGTAACACCCAGCAAAACGCCTCCTGTGAGACCATCAGCCTGGAAGCCGACATCCAAACCTCCGCTCTTCTCCACAAAGTTCTTGAACACCTTGACGCTCATGGCTGACTCTCTAATGGCAAAATCGTTGCTGTTCTCCTTCGACGCCCACACAAAGTCCATGGCAGAACCAAAGGCCTTGTTTCGCCACGCCAATGCTGTGTAGATGATGTATTCGCCATCACCACACACGGCAACGAATCGGCCATTTGGTGAGTGAATCAGTGTCTGGGTATACACTTCACAGGTTCCGAGATCCTTGGTCGGTAATGAAATAGGCTCATTGTCCTTAATGGAGGGGTCGCCCTTGATGATGGCAGACACAACTTCGTTTTGCCTGGCCCAGATCAGCTTGCCGGATGGGTCCATGGACACGGCGGGTTCCTCGCGTCCGAGCTTGATGACAACAGCACCATCATCGTATCCAATGGCAACGCCCTGCTTGCCCTTCTGGTAAGAGGCGCACCAAGCTCTTTCTAAGCTGTAGTTCAGCGACTGCTCTAGTCTGTAAGTATTGGCGTGCCAGAGCTTGACGGTGCCGTCTTCGGAACCAGAGATGATGACTGGCAGTTCTGGGTGATAGCAGGCGAAGGAGACGTTGTTGGTGTGTCCCTCGAGAGTGGCAATCAGAGACTTGGTGGTGTAATCCCAAACCTTGACTGTTCGGTCATCGGAGGTGGTGAGAAGGTAAGGCTTGTCGGAGTGGGGGTAGTAGTCGACATGGTTGACTCCCTTGGTCTCGTGGGCCTCGAGGGTGAAGTTGGCGGTGCCGGATCCCAAGCTCCAAATCTTGACGGTCCGGTCCAAGCAAGCCGAGGCAAAGGTGTTGGTATCCTTGGGGTTGATGGCAAGACCCATGACATAGTGGCTGTGGCCCTCGAAGACCTGGACACATTTCCAACCCTTATCCCAGTCCCAGAGCTTGATGCTCATGTCATCCGAGGCGGTAAGCACAAATGGCAGCGTGGGGTGCACGCAGATGGCTCTGATGTAATCGGGATGCGCCTCGAAGGAGGTGATCTTTTCGGAGGTGTTGTAGTTGTAGACTCGCAGCTGGAAGTCATCTGATCCGCAGACGATCCAGTTCTTTCGTGCAACAAATCGACCAGCTCGAACGGGGACATCTGTAAGCTCAAATGACTTGACAATTTGCTGTGTCTCGTATGACCAAATATTGACATGGCCTGTGGAGGGGGGCGTGTTAGCGGCAAGTCGGCGGCTCAGTTCTGCATCTCGGGCTACTGTGACATACCGCTGTATAAGGTGGTGAGGATCCATGGCTCCTGCGGGTGGAAGTCGATGCCCTTGACCCGCTCACTACGGGCATAAAGCTGGCGCTATTACCATCAATAGACACAGTAGTCAGTAACGTAATTGTAGAAGCGAAGCGGTAAGCTCAGCAGGCGTCCTTGGACGAAACGACCGCCAGCGACTCGGTGTCAAGCTGGCGAGGCGGACAAGGAGACAGACTAGTCGCAAGGCGGGGTGAGGGCCCAATGTGCTGGCAACTGACCTTGACGTCCAATCTCATGATTGCGGCTTGGTCCCTCTAAGGTTCCGGTCTCGCAGATGTCGGCAAGGTGTTTGTCGCGGTCGGCAGAGGCTGTGGGTGAAGGAGATCGCGGGGTGAATCGAAGTCGACGAGCTCCCACATATGACGCCTAGGCCGTGCGTATATCGAGGGCACTGAAACAATTGCTGGGCGAGGACGAGCCGGGCAGAGTCTGCTGTCTCTGGAGCTTGTTGTCGTCGTCGGGGGGTCGATTTGCAGCAGACACGGCAGCTTTCAATTGGGCTTGACCAGCTTCTCGAAAATGTGTCCTGCTGGCGCTATCGAGGTTCGAGCCAGGTATATTGCCAGGTGGTCAGCCAGGAAGAGAAGGGGGGCCTGATATGTCAGGCATCAGCCATGGTTCGGCGGGGGCCTGTGTTTGGCGGTGCTAGGTGCCAGGGTACCTCTGCGGTGATGGGGACAAGGAAAGGTACGAGTGAAAGGCGTGACGTGGCGCCTAAAATGGGCTGCTTTGGAAGTACCTTTGCAGCGTGAGGTACCTATTGCGATTGACCAGCCCACTTTGGCTGGGAAAAGGGGCTCATGAGAAGATGAATTGAAATTGTAGGGTAAGCAACTTTGAAGTGTTGCGGTAAGAGTTGCGACAAGAGACAACAAGATATGGATGAAATGGAGCATGATGGATGTATTGATTTTTTTTTTTAATCTCCATGACAAATCTCTTTTCTTCTTAGAAAATCATATGTTGCTAGGAACTGGTATAGCAGAAGTTGCAGTTATTTCACTGGACTGCTTCAGTAAATGTGTTCTTTTACAAAACAGTCAATGCACAGAAATACTATTGTGATTCGAAACGGCCATGAGTATACGCATCAAGATAAGTATTCTTCTTTAAAGTGTGGATTTGAATACTACTAAAATACCCGACGTTGATACCATAGCTGTAGGCATCTGATGATCAAGACTGTCACATGTAGATACGCTCATGCTGGAGTAAACAGCAAGAGTGATATCCGCAATGCACACACTCCATAGAGGTATCAGACAAGGCTTTCTACGTACATAACTGTTATGTATCTAAAAAAAAAAAAAAGAATGAAAACAAAAGAAATGCCCAATGAATCTGTATTGCACATCACAATGCACCAACAGTCACAAGCCACTGCTGCCCACCCATCCATTACGCGTGTCTGTGGCTGCGCATCTTTGGTTTGCCATCGCCATGGTGTATCCGGTGTGGAACCAGGAACGGCTGCCCAACCCTCCAATGACGTACCATCTCAGCTTGGTAATGGCGCTGTAATTTCCTGCTGGCAATTTGTACATCCATTGGATCCAATGTATACCGAGCACATGCTCTCAAATCATTGACCATGGATGATTCTTCAGCCCGTATGGATCGAGTTGTCCGAACCAATGCAGACACATGAATCGTGCTGCGCTCTAGCCTAAACGCAGCCATCGACGGGGTCCAGCCTCTCCCGCTTCATGACACGAAACATAGGTAGTATTGAACCTATACACACGGAAACGAAAAAAAAAAAAAAAGAGCCGGGCTTGAACCTGCCGCTGCTGCAACCGATGAATACGACCTGGCATCGTCACCTACGACAGTAAAGAATCGTGGGCTCGCACTGTGCGCTGCAGAAGGCGATCCCCCGTCCAGCAGCGTCCTCTCCCCCTCTGCAACCTGCTGTGACACAGCGCTAGGCCAGACACCGTACCGAGCGACCTGCACTGCGCACAGTGCCTGCCACCCTCCACTTTGCCAGTGTCTAGCGCCCGCTGCAGACTCTACATATACTGTGCAGTCAGTGGGTGCCTCAGCTAGGAACAGCCCTGGAGCGCACGCAAGCATAGCGCTGCTACAGCGGTCGCTTCCCGCAACCCGGTCCACCCCAGATTCCAGTTGTCAATTCGCCGGGATGCTTCGCCTCCTCCTGATTGTAACACAGAGGATCTTCATATAATATATCCGTGGCCGTGTTTTCTGCTCTCTCGCCCGCCCCTCCTTTTGCAGCCCTTGCAGCTCATCGTTATTCTGCACCTAGGATTTATCCAGCAGCAGTTACTGCGTCTCTCCAGCAGCACCCTTCGCCGGGAACATATCCAACACAACACGGGCTCGCAGTCCTCGCCTCAACTTGTTAGGAGCCTCCAACCAAAAAAATAGGGGCCTCCTCACCCCCAGCCAACCCATCCCTCACTCCAACCAAGTGGATCAATTCCATCCTCACTTCGAGTTCCAGGTCTGCGGGGTTACTTGATTGGCCCTGCGCTAGAAGCCAAAACACGCCCGTCACATCGCCTCTGTCTGCTGCATCAAAGGCGGCTGCTTCCTTTCCGATCCCTCGTCAGCTGCTTATCTGTCGCCGGATTAGCTCCTCGACCGACTATCATCTATCGGATCCATTCCTGCACCTTCGCCTTCAGTCTTGCATCCTCCATCATTCCATCATTCCATTCCCATCCTTGCATCTTTATCCGTTGAGCGGGCGTGCTGGGAACCGTCAGTCAATATGTCGTGGAAGCTGACCAAGAGTATGTCTCTCCTTTTCCCATTGTCCCCCAATGTCTCGTCCTTGCGACACCGCGATCGAGCAACGCCCCCGTCTTCCGCTGGCGATGAGGCCAACTGACTGTGCGCAGAACTCAAAGACACGCATCTCGGCCCTCTGAGCGCGTTTTCCCGGTCGCCGTCGACTTCCACCATCACCGACAAAGATGAAAAGGGGACGAGCCCAGGCGCCACCACGCCGACTAGCGAGAGCGCTACTGGTAAGCTGCCGGCCATTGATGGAAACTAGATGGCGATTCTGACTCTTCTTCTTCACCTCTGCATAGACGCCTTGTCGCAGGCGCCCGTCATCAAGAAGCCCGGCATCTTGGTCGTGACCATCCACGAAGGCAAGGGCTTCTCCCTCCCCGAGCAGCACCGAAACGCCTTTGCGTCCAGCCACCAGAGCTCCCGCTCTTCGGGCAGCGCCTTGAGCGGCTCTGTGCGTCCAGAGTCCCAGCGCGTTGCTGCATCATACACAAACGGATCGCGGCCGCACTCTTCCGGTGGCGGATTCGGCTCGCTGCCCACTAACCATGGGCGCATCTCTGGCAAATACATGCCCTATGCGCTTATCGACTTCGATAAGGTGCAGGTGTTTGTCAATTCGGTCGAAGGAAACCCCGAGAACCCTCTGTGGGCGGGTGCGAATACCCAATACAAGTTTGACGTTTCTAGAGTGACGGAGCTGGTTATCCACCTGTACATGCGGAACCCTGCTGCCCCTCCCGGGTCTGGACGAAGCCAGGACATCTTCCTGGGCGTCGCCCGGATAAACCCCCGATTTGAGGAGAGGCAGCCCGCGGCCGAGGACTCCAAGGCCAGCAAGAAAGATCGCGAAAAGGCGGCCGATGCTCAACGCCAAAAGGGAGAGGGCCATGCCGGCGTCGAGTGGGTCGATGTCCAGTACGGCACGGGCAAGATCAAGGTTGGCGTTGAGTTTGTCGAGACACGGGCTGGAAAGCTCAAAATTGAAGACTTTGAACTGCTAAAGGTGGTGGGCAAGGGCAGCTTCGGCAAGGTGATGCAGGTGCGCAAGAAGGACACCAACCGAATCTACGCGTTGAAGACGATTCGAAAAGCGCACATCATTTCTCGATCCGAAGTCGCCCATACGTTGGCCGAGCGGTCTGTGCTGGCGCAGATTAACAATCCCTTCATCGTGCCCCTCAAGTTCAGCTTCCAGTCGCCCGAGAAGCTGTATTTCGTCCTTGCCTTTGTCAATGGAGGAGAGCTCTTCCATCACCTGCAGAAAGAACACCGTTTCGACGTCAACCGGTCAAGGTTTTACACTGCCGAGCTTCTCTGTGCTTTGGAGTGCTTGCACGGCTTTAGCGTCATCTACCGAGACTTGAAGCCGGAGAACATCTTGCTCGACTACCAAGGTCACATTGCGCTGTGTGATTTCGGTCTCTGCAAGCTTGACATGAAGGACGAAGATCGGACGAACACGTTTTGTGGCACGCCCGAGTATCTTGCCCCCGAGCTGCTGCTCGGCCAAGGATACAACAAGACGGTCGACTGGTGGACGCTGGGTGTTTTGCTCTACGAGATGTTGACGGGTCTCCCGCCGTTCTACGATGAGAATACCAACGAGATGTACAGAAAGATTCTGTCAGATCCTTTGAATTTTCCTCCTGGCGACGTAGTGCCTCCGGCAGCGCGGGATCTTTTGACCAGCCTGCTCAACAGGGATCCGAAGAAGCGACTCGGTGCTAACGGCTCATCCGAGATCAAGGCTCATCCGTTTTTCCATGGCATTGACTGGCACAAACTCTTGCAACGCAAATATGAGCCTACGTTCAAGCCAAGTGTGGTAAGTGGCGTCTAATATGAAGAAGCATTCCCAACTTGTGCAATGAACTTGCTAACTCGTTCTCTCTAGACGGATGCCATGGACACGGCCAACTTCGACCAAGAGTTTACTAATGAGGCTCCTCAGGATTCGTATGTAGAGGGCCCACTGCTCTCGCAGACGATGCAGGACCAGTTCCAGGGATTCAGCTACAACCGCCCGATTGCTGGCCTTGGAGATGCCGGTGGCAGTGTTAGAGACCCGTCGTTTGTGGGCAGCCTCAACAACTGAAAGATTTGAACATGTCACTCCCTTTTCCCACCCCGGCGGATACCAATTTGAGTTGAGACTAGACCTAGAAGCATGCAGCGACTGGTGGTGGTGCCGTACACAGACGGTTACCTAGGAGGCAGAGAGCGATGAGAGAGCGATGGAGAGAGACGAGCGTCTTTGGACTCGCATGATGGAAGCGCACAGACAGGCACGGGACAGGGGTCCGTATTTGGCTTGAACAATGCATGATGAACCATACGTTATGGAGTTTAGCTGGAAATCATGACAGGAGTTGATTCTTTTTTCCTTATTTATTTTTATTTTATCGTTTTGCAGAGTTGGAGGTCTCGAGGTTTACCTTGATTGGTTGGCACCTAGATTGGTACCTGTTTAGGAGGCAGAAGGTATTACCAAGGCTGACTGACTGGCTGGCTGATGCGAAACGAAGTGCAGGGCAGATGTGGGAGATGCAGGCATCATTGGAAAAGGGTCGATACGAGTAGCTTTGGTGCAGGGCTGTTGCTGAGTGAAGCGTGTATGAGTGCGTTGTTGATATTGTTGACCTACAATTTATTCCTTGGTACATCCATCCGCCTTGCTTGTGTGAATGACGACTTGAAGTTGTAATACGGAGTGCCGTAGTCAGGGATCTGTAAGCGGAGTTGAGCTCGATGCATTTCCGGCCTCACGTGCCACCGGAGAAACCCGTATCTAGGTTAGTAATAGTAATATAGACTGATACTGGTACAAACAAGCCCAGCCGGCATTGGTACTGCAAGAATCGACTGATAGACGGGCTCCCGAATCAATCAGCGGGTTGCAACGCGGCACATGCAGTCGGAGATTTGCCCAGCTACTACGGAGTACTAACTAAGGTACTGTCGATTGCAATTGATGACAAAGGAATCGCCAGACTAAGGCTGCGTTGCATCTGCTGAGCTAAGAGGGGCTGCTGCTTTGGTAAGCGCCGCTTGTGCCGCCAAGCAGCGCGGCAACTGGCCAGCCAAGTTCCACTGGAGTTCCCAGTGAGGTCATTTAGTGAGGGGCACCGCTAAGCTCCGGCAGAGCTCCTTGCCAAACTGTCCTGAGCTTCCCCTCCAGTCCAGGAGAGGCGCCACAGCCATGGACGGGCTTCCACCTCAAATCTCTTCTTCCCTTAGCATTCTCGCATTGTGAGGCATTTCGTCCATCAGCGATCCCATCATTTGAGCCGTTTGCATCTCGACAGCGAATCTCTTTCTCATCACAATCATCGCCCGGTAAGTCGTCATCTCCGGCTTCATCTCTGCTTTGCCCTCCTACGCCACCCCCACCATCTCCATCGAGTCCATGGATCCATCATCTGGCACCGGCTTCCGCGTTGCCCGGAATATATGCTCCAAATCCCACGACACTCGCCTCGGGCCCGTATAGCCTACCTAGTCCAAACTGTCTGCTACATAGCCTAGATCCATTTATATGCTGCTCTCCCCTCTCTACCGGCTGTCATTCTTCTTCTCCCTAATCTTCTCCTCATCAGCCCCAGACCTCTCGTCTTATTAGCAAAGAGTCCAAGTGGACAATAGGCCGTCATTGCTCCGTTTCTAACTCAATTAGCTGCCGCAACTCTCTCGACAGACTGATTAACCTGCTTAAATCCATCAGATCTCTGCCAACACAATGGCCCCCGCAAATACTCTTCCCGCCTGGTCGGAGCTCCAGGCTCACCGTGACGATGTCGCCAAGAACTTTGTCCTCAAGGAGGCCTTTGCCTCTGACGCGGACCGCTTCAAACGATTCTCCCGTACCTTCAAGGCCGATGCCTCGGCCGATATTCTCTTCGACTTCAGCAAGAACTTCCTGACCAACGAGACCCTGGACCTGCTCGTCAAGCTCGCCGAGCAGGCTGGCGTTGAGAGGAAGCGAGATGCCATGTTCCGTGGTGACAAGATCAACTTCACCGAGAAGCGTGCCGTCTACCACACTGCCCTGCGAAACGTTGGCGGCTGGGACATGCAGGTCGAGGGTGTGGATGTCATGAACGGCCCTACCGGTGTCAACAGTGTATTGGAACACATGAAGGAGTTTTCCGAAAAGGTCCGCAGCGGCGAGTGGGTTGGGTACACCGGCAAGAAGCTGACCAACATTGTCAACGTCGGCATTGGTGGCTCTGATCTGTGAGTGCTTTGGAGCTGAGCTGAAATGAAGCTTCGAGTTCGTCGCCGAGAAGTGTTTGCTAACCAATCACTTGTTGTACAGCGGCCCCGTCATGGTGACTGAGGCTCTCAAGCACTACAGCGCCCCTGACATGACCCTCCACTTCGTTTCCAACATTGACGGAACTCACATGGCTGAGGCTCTCAAGGCCTCTGACCCTGAGACCACCCTCTTCCTCATTGCCTCCAAGACCTTCACCACCGCAGAGACCATCACAAACGCCAACACGGCCAAGTCATGGTTCATTGAGAAGACTGACGGCAAGGGAGATGTTGCCAAGCACTTTGTTGCCCTGTCCACCAACGAGGCCGAGGTCACCAAGTTCGGCATTGACAGCGCCAACATGTTTGGCTTTGAGAGCTGGGTTGGCGGCCGTTACTCCGTCTGGAGTGCCATCGGCCTGAGCGTTGCCCTCTACGTTGGCTACGACAACTTCCACAAGTTCCTTGCTGGTGCTCATGCCATGGACAAGCACTTCCGCGAGACTCCCCTGAAAGAGAACATTCCCGTCCTTGGTGGTCTGCTCGGCGTCTGGTACTCCGACTTTTTCCAGGCCCAGACTCGCCTGGTTGCTCCGTAAGTTGAGGTCTCACTCAATGGTTTGGTATATGAGCCTGTGGTGCTGACACTGACCGAAATACCTTAGCTTCGACCAATACCTCCACCGATTCTCCGCCTACCTTCAGCAGCTGTCGATGGAGTCCAACGGCAAGGCCATTACCTCTGACGGATCAACAGCCAAGTACACCACTGGTAAGTACCTGTCTTGTTCCTTAAGCAGCTGAAGCAGAAGTGAGAAATTATCAAGTCTAACGTATAATTTCACCAGGCTCCATTCTGTTTGGTGAGCCCTGCACCAACGCCCAGCACTCCTTCTTCCAGCTTGTCCACCAGGGCACCAAGCTCATCCCCTCTGACTTCATCCTGGCTGCCAAGTCTCACAACCCCATCCACAACAACCTGCACCAGAAGATGCTTGCCTCCAACTACTTTGCCCAGGCTGAGGCTCTGATGGTTGGCAAGACGGATGACCAGCTCAGGGCTGAGAACACCCCTGAGGATCTCATCCCCCACAAGCGCTTCCTGGGCAACCGACCTACCACGTCTATCCTCGTTGGCGATGTCATCGGCCCTGCCGAGCTGGGTGCCCTCATTGTCTACTACGAGCACCTGACGTTCGTCGAGGGTGCCGTCTGGGACATCAACAGCTTCGACCAGTGGGGTGTGGAGCTGGGCAAGGTCCTTGCTAAGAAGATTCTCAAGGAGCTCGATGAGCCCGGCAACGGCGAGGGCCACGACGCTTCCACTGGCGGCCTCATTGGAGCCTTCAAGTCGTATGCCAAGATCTAAACAGTTAAATACGGTGAAAGAAAAGGAAAAGAAAAAGAGCATGGGAAACGTTAGAAATTTTAGCGAAAGGAGGGTCTGGGATGACGAAAATGATGGGGAGCGGGAAAGCCTCTGAATTAATGAAAAAGAAAATAAATCGGGCTCGAGTAATGTCTTTTTTTTTTCTCTTTTCCCCCTCCTTCGCAACGACGAAACTACTGCGTGAGGTAGCATGAGTCACTTGTTGAAATGTGATGATGTGTGTGTGCTTTGGAGCGTTTTGTCATATTGATCAGCAGTTGTAGTGTGTGAAGCTGCATGTATGTGATGTATTATTATTCCTCATGTCTGTGATTTGTGATGTGTGCCTTGAGATATTTCTGGTTGCCTACATGCTGACATAGACGTGTAGCTACTTCTAGTCATCTAAGCCCCATAGGATGCACATATAGGTAGGTAGTAGTAATATGTATTGATACCTCTCCATAACATCTGGGCGAAAGGAATAGGAATGCTATACTACTCCTAGGTCGTATAGCATGTGGTTCTGCCATTTAGCCCTCCCACGTTTTTCCCATCGTCCCCACAGCGGACTAGAGACCCAGCACATGTCACTTTATTGAGATTATTTTCCGGGGCGCAGGATGCACATGCACGCATGGGGAAGGTCCTATGGGGGGTTGAAGGAGGATGGATGGACGGTTGTCGACACGGGGGAGGGGGAGGGTTGTATTTGTGGTTGGTGAGTGGTTATTGTATTGATACTTCCGCATGTGCTTGACAGGCCGGGAATAAGCAGCACATAGGCAAAATTGGGACGGGAGTGGAAATGAAAAGGGGAAAAAAAAAGGTTCATCAATCTGAGCCTCTTGAAGGCAGAGGGGCATTTCGGTTGGCTGTAAATGTTCCCATACTTCCGATTCGAGCAGTCGGGGCAGGCTCGGCATGCAGCACTGAGCGGGATAGCGTTTTGATGCGCGGGACGAGGCTTGGAAAGCCGGGCTGAGGGGAGGGAGAGGCTAATGGTGGTGAAACAAACGGCTGTGACATTGTCTGCTAGTAGGATGGACTGGATTAAAGTGGCGTGCGTGGGTGAGTGATATAACGTGCTCGTTGTTGGTAACCCGAGAGTGGTGGTTTGAAGGAATTGTGACACAGAGAAGCAAGCACCTTGTGTGCTGTAGTCGTGGTTATCTTGCAGGCCGGCGCAGTCAATGGACGAATGGGTCACGATTCTTCTGACTCTGTCTCGGAGCATTGAACAAGAGGCATGCTAAGCCAGAAGGGCTCCCCCAAAAGAGGAAGAGGCAGCCAAAAGCACATGCATGCCGTCGAATCAATCAGCGCAGCAACGATAGGTCACAGCAAGACCCGCCGAGGACCAGAAAAGGGTGGCAAATGGGCGGGCGTCTGGAGCAGCTCTCTGGTCGATAAATCATCCGGCGCTGATATCGTGGGATTTTTGATGGCGGATGACAGTTTCGCCGTTATCTCGGGCAATATACAGTACTGACACATCATATTAGTGCCCTTGCGAGGGAATATTGCTCAGCAATAGGGGGCATGTGTTTGAGCTCCGCGAGATTAGAGACGACTGACGGTTTTCGTACAGCAGATGGAAGAAACGAGACACGACCGTGGATGTAACCTGACATGTGTGCTGCTCATTGCTGGACTTGCCGGCCGTTTGCTTTCCAGGTCGGGGAATCCGAGTCATGCCGTTGTCTCGCCTCGTCTTGTTGGCCTGAGCTGAAGTCTAAAGCCGCCACCGTCCACGACGGTTCAAGCAAAGCGACTGAAACGGCGACCCTGTATTGTATCGTAGTCCGTACAGTATCTCGTAGAGTAACGGCCAAGCCCCAGCCTGGCAAACCACCCCGGTCTCTCCCGCTTTGCGCCCTTTTTGCCCACCCATGTTACAGTATTATGCCGCCAAGACGAAACGGTGGCTCCATACTCGCTCACGGAGGTGGACGTGGTTGGCCGGTTTGTTACGGCGGTGCGGTTGATCCACCCCTACGGAGCCGGCGGAGGCGCTGCTTTTGGGAGCTCGGGAGAATAACCGTGCGGTGATAAAAAGTCCCAAGCATCCTCGAGGTAACGTTGGGGAGGATGCAAGTACCTGCTAACGCGGTGGACCCGCGACAACTTGAATACAGTACTCTGAACTCCGTACAGTATACAGCGTTGATGCCATTGGGTCCGTCGTTCCGGGGGCAGGCGAACCAGCCCGGAGGAAGCTGATCTGCATGAGACGAAAGAGGTCGACTTGACTGGGTAGAGAAGTCGTGGCGTATTGCGGTGAGCCCGTTGCACCACGTTTTTTTTTTTTTTTGTTCCTTAATTTTCTTTTCCGCTGCCAGGGGGCTCTGCGACGTGGCTGCTGTTCTAACGATATACGAAGTATGGTATTGAGAAGTGCTGGCAGAGGAATCTCACCATTCGCCCCATCTTACGATGGACTACTCTGTATATCAGCTACCGGGGCTGGGCGAAAACGAAGCCGAAACGAGGCATCGTGAACCGAGCCGAGCCACCCCTGGCTTGGCTGCTGGTTGTCGACGGAAAAGGCGCGCAAAAACTCGTCCAAGTGTCGGCCCGTCTCTCGCTGGGACTTGGCGCCTGGGTCCGAGAGCCGAGTGTCTTGGCTGTGAGTGGCGGCAAGTCTGTGTTGGGAGAGCCTCAATGGGCGTCGGTTGATAGGCGTTGGTTTCGTGTACACTGTGCTGCGTAGACTTCACGCAAGTGCACGAATCCGCAACTACCATGTTTCACGTACATGTTATCCCCAACTTATTGTCACTTGGCAGACATCACGGCCGTGGCTGGATGGGCAAGCCGTGTGCCAATTTGCACACTGTACGGAGCACAGCCGGTTTGATGCCAATATCATCATGATGCACCGTCTTGTCATGTTTGCAATGTGTCTTGATGCGAATGGGCACCTGCATGTTTCATAACCTGGTTTCCCAAGACGAATAATGCTCGTCTTATGGGGTAAGACAGGGCTTGATGAGATGGAAACTTCAAGTCCAAGCGTAAACCGACGTCAACTTACATGAAGAGTGAGTGGGAGCAAGGGCAGGCATGCGCATGTAGTACAGCGAACAAGAATCGACGTGTTCTCAAGCAGCAAGAAAAAGAAGTAGAGATCGACATCAAGTCGGTTCCCCGCCGCCGTGTATTGGCGCGAGATGAGTTGGAGCGGAGACAATCAAGTTGCTGAGGGGGTCCCATGGGGGCAGCTTGCGTGAACATGCATGTGAGCAGAGTCGTACGAGATGATGGCTTCGGATGAATGTTTGGCGTAGTGCCGACGCAAACCTCCCTTTTCGTTCTCTTCGGCCCAAAGATATACGACACGATACAACCCGTCGAGGTAAGGGAGAAACAGACGAGTGCTGCCGGCGTTGTTGTGAACAGGCCATGCTTCTCGCCAAGTGGTGAGAGCAGAGCAGCCATTGACGTTGATGGCTTCGAGGGAAGGAAAGTCAATTTTCATCCCAAGGGTCTTGTTATGCTGGATTACAGAAAATTGTATCCGCACAGCTTGTTGTGAAACACGTTTGAGTTGCAGCTGTGGTTGCTGAACAGCTTCACGAGCCAGAGTGGAGGCCATCCCAAATACGTCATTGTGCGTGCTTGCACCCCTGCGGGCGACGATCGTAGATATACAAAGGCACTGTATCTGGGTTTGCGTTGACAGGCAAAGGGAGGGAAGGGGTGGGCAGGATGGAATAGGGATAAGTTGAAGTGGACGGAGTAAGGATAGGTCGACTGCAAGGGTGCCAGGCGAGGGGTCGGAAGCATGTGCAAACAACATGCCTGAGGTGTGGCATCCAGACAAGCCACGGCTCGGATGGATTGCGACCTATTCCATTGTCGACCAGCTTTGGCATCCGTGTCTCTGGTCGAATTGCACTCGGGATGGACGAGAACACAGGCCGTCAGCCATACAAGGCTCGTGCTGTCCGGTGCGTACTGTAGCCACGAGGCTCGCAGGTCAGGCTGGATGATATCATCAAATGCCGTGTCGATACGCTGCTGTGCTGACATTGAGGGTTGAGTGAGCGACTCCTTTTCCGTCGAGGGCCGTGACACAGGGATCCGTTGGACTTCCGGAGCGGCTGCATCGCATCGCATCGCATCGCATTGGATCGAACCGCATCGCACCGTGCGTGTGCTTGTTGCTTGTGCTTGTATTGCGTATAGTAGTAGTAGTAGCATCGTGAAAGCAGAACCGGCAAGGCGTCGCTGATGTCACGGGCGGTGTTTGCTTCAGCACTAAGTCGAGCCGCTTCCCACAGCACCCACAGCGCCCACAGCGCCCACAGCACCCACAGCGGGGCGCTCCAGCGACAACCCCAGGCGCCTCACTGGCCCACCCCTTCTACAGTAAGTTCCAGGTAGGTTCCCTCTAGGCTCCCCCAGGCGCTGCCAGCTCGGTTCTCGTCTGAGATTTTTGATTGAGTCCGTTATCGTGAACAGGCCGGATGACGTTAGTCCGGCGGGCCAGAAAAGGCGCAAAAGCTGAAGGAATTCTTGCTTCTCGTCTGGCGTGCCATTGGGTCTGTTTTAGAGCGATGGGGGCGCCCCCTAAGCCATCGAATAGAAAACACGGAATTGAAGGCATTTGAACCAAGTTGCTGAGACGGCGGCGCTGCTGATTCGATGGCAAAGCGAAGCGGAAGCAGGGAAAACGGTCGAGGTTCTTGCTTCTAGCCCGGGGCTGACGGCATCGTTTTGGAAACGGAAATGGGGGTCAAGTCATGATGATGCTGTCTGCTGTCTGCGGTCTGCTGTCTGCTGTCTGTTGTCTGCTGTCTGCTGTCTGCTGTCTGCTGCTGCGGCTGATGTGGCTCAGCCAAAAGTCGACAGTTGCGATGATGCGATGGTGCATTGCAAAAAGGAGATGAGCAACATGCCACTCATTACTCAGACACCAAAGCCCGGGGGTTTCTGGCTTCTGGGAAAATTAATTTGATGATTTCCAACGAGCAAAAGAATGAGGCGAGGCAAGGGCTGCTTACATAACATACGATGCCGGCCCTGCAAGTACTGATGTGATGTATCGGTACGTCGATGCAGCAGAGTTTCAGGTGCGTTCCTCTCCCTGTCGACCTGTAGTAGCGCAGAGATACCAGAGCACGGGCACCGCTAGATAGAGACGCAGGTACCGCTACAAGATAACCTGACAAGGGACCAACGTAGCGGTACACGCAATCGAGAGTCACCCGCCCCGCTTATCTGCGCCACGGGGCTCTGGCGTAGCTAAGACGGCCTGTGATTGGCTATAGCATCCCTACATGCCTCCCGAAAAGTATCGGTACCTGCACCTGCGCTTGTATCTTGCTGCGTCTCCGGTTTAGACGGACGCTAACGGAGCAATGAAGCGCACTCCGGCTCTGTTTGGGAGGCAATTCTAGCGTAACGCGGATGACAATGGAATTGGACTTTGATTGCAAGGTTCCTGGTATCGCTACCTGCGCCGTTTCGTATTTCTCACATAGCCGAAGCGTACCCAAGGTACAGAACCTACATGATACAGCACTGTACTGTACATACTACTACTAGGTATAGTATTACTACCTCCAAGTATGTAGGTAGTACATTTCAACTGTGGAGTGGTGATGTTGCCCTTGCGCGGGCGATCAGCTTGACTTCCCGCCCCGATTGAGGCGCCATCGTCATCGGCTCCCACACACCCCCTACTGGCGACGATGTACCTGCTGCTACCTGCCACCTACTAAGTTCCATAGTTTTTACTTGCTCGTTTCCTTGTCGTGTCGATTGTAGGAATTGCTATAAAGCTGGTGCCATTCCCGCTCTTCCAGGTTGGATATTAGTCCCTTCTTCTCATCCCCAGCTCCAGCAACCCTCCACTGGCGTCGTCCCAGAATCCAAAACGGTCTACCGTTTCCACACACAGCCTCTCCCCTCACTATAACTACCCATCTATTCTCCATTACTCTTACTCTTCTTCTCTTCCAACTCTATCCTCTTTGGCCATATTTACTCCCTCCTCTTAAGCTAAGACCGCAATCATGGCTGTCATGGGCAAGAAGGCTGTTCACTTTGGCGCCGGCAACATTGGTATGTCACCACCATGACCATGTACATGACTTCATCTCCCCAATACATACTTACATCCTTCACAGGCAGAGGCTTTGTTGCTTGCTTCCTCCACAACTCCGGCTACGAAGTCGTCTTCGCCGACGTCAACGGAGACCTGATCGACAAGATCAATTCCACGCCCTCGTACAAAGTCATTGAAGTCGGCTCTGAGGTCACCTCAGAAAGCACAATCACAAACTACCGTGCCATCAACTCTCGCACCCACGAGGAGGATCTCATCGAGGAGATCCGTAATGCCGATGTGGTCACCTGCTCCGTCGGCCCCAACATCCTCAGATTCATCGCCCCCGTCATCGCAAAGGGCATCGATCGCCGTGCGGACGACCAAACTCCCCTGCACGTCATTGCCTGCGAGAACGCCATTGGGGCCACCGACACCCTCGCCGGCTTCATCAAGGACGCCAAAAACACCGATCCGGACCGTCTTGAGACGCACCACCTCCGTGCCCGGTATGCAAATTCCGCCATTGACCGGATCGTCCCGGCCCAGGACCCCAATGCCGGGCTGGACGTGACGCTGGAGAAGTTCTTCGAGTGGGTTGTCGACAAGACGCCCTTTGAGGATGTCGGCATCCCCGCCATCGACGGCATCAACTGGGTCGACAACCTGGCGCCCTTTATTGAGCGCAAGCTGTATACGGTCAACACCGGCCACGCCACGGCCGCCTACCACGGCTACAACCGCAGAAAGCGCACCGTCTTTGATGCGCTGCAGGACAAGCAGATCATGACCGAGGTCCGTGGTGCGCTGACCGAGACCAAGAACCTGCTCGTGTCCAAGCATAACATCAACGAGGAGGCCCAGGTCGCCTACATGAACAAGATCATCAACCGCATTGGCAACCCTCACTTGGAGGATGCCGTCGAGCGTGTTGGCCGCGCTCCGCTGAGGAAGCTGTCGCGCAAGGAGCGCTTCATCGGCCCTGCTGCCGAGGCCGCCGAGAACAACATGCCCATCAAGTACCTCCTCGACGCCATCGAGATGACGTTCCGTTTCCAAGACGTCGAGGGCGACGATGAGTCTAAGGAGCTGTCTGTCATCATGTCGGAGAACGCCGCCGAGGAGGTCGTCGCCAAGGTCTGCGGCGTCCAGCCTACGGAGAAGATCTACCCTCACCTAGTACAGATTGTTAAGCGAGTCCAGGACGACAGTCAGGAGGTGTAGTGCGCCTTCGTGGAGGGGTTCCTTTCGCTTCTTTCTCGATACGACATCCACTCATGGCGATGGGTGGTGTTGGTGTTGGGGGGATAGAGTTTTCCCTTATAATCTGGCCTGCGCGGGCCTTTTTTTTTTTTTTTTTTTTTTTTTTTTTTCTTATCAATGCAACGAACGAACGGCAAGGCGCAAGGGTCCCGGTATATTAGATGATCATCCGTCTTCTTTTCTTCTTCTTCTTCTTCTTCTTCTTCTTCTTCTTCTTCTTCTCCTCGTTTCTTGCTTTTTTTTTTTTTTTTTTTTTTTGGTCTGTTTGGGAATTAGGAATTAGCCAGCACTTCTGCTGCTTGGCATGGGAAAACTTCAGTCTATAGATTGATTGATAGCATTACGAATCAAGATACCAGATCAATGAAAATGACAGACTTGTTCCACCCTCTCCTCTCTATCTGGCCTTTCCACCATATTCACACATTGAGTTTCATCTGTAGCTAATAATTTCGCTGAAGCTGCCACAACGCAAAATGAGGTCACCCTGATCTCAGCATTACCATTCCCAGCAAAGAAAACCAAAGGCAATGCAAGCCACCCGTCTAAAACGGTTCCCCAACGGAAATCATCGCCAAAACCTTCCCAAACCTCCCCCCCTCCCTCCCTCCTCGGCAACTAGACCCTTCTTCTTGTCACACACGCTAAAGCATGCCACACAGCACACCACCTTTAGGCTTTAATGCCGCCCCTCCTAGCCCCCCCCTTAACCCTTGTATCCCTGGGACTGCCGGATTAGGAAGGGCACGATGTGTGGCCGGCTGATTGGTTCTCGGGTACCCCCTTGACCTCCGTTTATTTGCGTTCTGTGAAAGCCTTACCTCTCTTTTTTTGTGTCTTGGAATTTTTGTGACAGCAGATAATGCATGGTAAGACAAGGCTGAGCCGGCTTCAAGAGCCCGGACTGCTCCGAGAATGAGGTGAGGTGAGGTGAGGTGAGACAACAAGCATGCCGATTCAAGCTCGGTATCCCCCTTTTCCAAAAAGCAACGTGCAGCAAAGCAGAATCCTCCGCAACTGACGATAGCGTCATGCGGCTGACTCTTGCCAACGCGTTCTGGACCCAGGATTAGACGTGCTAGAGGCATGTCTTATCGGTGTCTTGCAAAGTTATTGACTGGCTTTTTTTTTTTTTTTTTTTTTTTTTTTTTTTTTTTTTTTTTTTTTTCGAAGGCGGTGTGCGGATTTTTCTTTTTTTCCTTTTTCCTTTTTTTTTTTTTTAAACATTAGTCGATGCGGCTTGTGGAATATGTCACGGCTAATTTGCTTCTCTACGTGGCATGCTGTGGCTTGGGTTGAGAGGATTCCACGGGACGCAGGCTACGTAAAGTGTTGGCAGGAGGATCATGCAAGGGACAGCTCGAGCGTCATCATCAGGTCATGGAATCTTGACGTCCAGATTGGCCAATTGGGCTTTTGGTGGAATTCAATCTCAAATGCAGGGGGAATGTCGATGAGTGTCTACGCTCGAGTCTGAATGGCTGGATGGAGCACGGGATGACATAGAACATCATGTGGTGTCCTCTACGTGACCGGGCGTGATGCCACAAGTGCTGGGACGCGGCAATGCCTCTGAGACTGTCTCTGAATCTTGACAGCGTGACTGATGGATCTACAGGTACGTGGACCGAGTCGGAGACGAGATGTTTCGGGCACTGCATCCTGTAGATCTCGCTCTAGCCTCATATCGCAGCCTCGTGATTCGAGATTGAGGGACGGAGGAATGTTGATCGTCAGAGCGCTCGAATAAGCCCCCTTTTGCTCCCGGTGATAGGCTGCATAAGAGCAAGTTGGCAGCGATAGCCTTGTAAGGATTGCCCTGCATACACGCATGGGAGCAGTAGCGGCATCAACGTCAGTAGTATCAGCAGCCTCACTTTTCTCTGGTTCTGGCCAAGCCTGCATCCTACTCTCTGGCCCTCCCCCTTGCACGGACAAGTACCAGTACCTGCCAACATCATGCTACTTCCGATACTACTTCTCTCCGGCCTTTGCGGCCGCGGGCCATTCGCCGTAGCTGCCATCACAGTCCCTGTTGATTCCGATGTCGCCCCACTCCCGCCGTTAACGGCCGGCACGGTGAAGTCTGCGTCGGAGCTCCTCCGGCAGAGCTGTCCGGAAGAGTTTCCCCCCCACACGCCATACTCGCCAGAGCTGCTCATGTCATCCTTTGCCGATTTCGGCTCAGACGATGACAGTGCGTTTGCAAATGGCACAATCTTTCAATCGTCGGACAGTCTCGTGAGAGGCGCAATCGAGGCATGGGCCCAGCACGAGAGCCTCATCCTGCGGCCAGATGAGGTATGGTTCGAGATTCTAGCGCAGCTCAACTTCTACATGACGGCGCATGCCGAAGATGTACGACATCTGTTCGTCGATCACGAAGGAAAAGAGGAGATCCAGGTGTGGCGCTTCTCATGGCATGACGTGATCGCGGCGTTTGGGAGCGAGATCCAGCAGAGGGTCAAGACAGATTGGCTACTCGACTGGATCATGCCCAATTTTACGACGAGCGACGACAACGACGGCCTCACAGCTACCGTCCTGATGATGGGCTTGATGCAACACTACTTTGAGTTTAGCGGGGGCATCACCTGTGGCCTTCCTGAGGTGACGCTGCTGGGAGAGAGAGACGACTGGGTGAAGCTGCTCGGCAAGCTGGACAGACTCAAGGAATGGGGAGAGGAGCCGGCAGACTATGCCGACCGGCTGCGCCCAATCCTGCACCGCTTCGTGCTCACATGGGACGAGCCGGACGGCGACGAAGTCAAGGACTTCTGGAAGAACATCGTGCGGTCGCAGAGACTGGTGTCGTGCGGCGCGGGACCCGCCGACTACAGCATCTCAGGGTGGATTACCGGGTTCCTGCACTGGACCGTCGAGGGCGACCTGAGGATCCCGCGCGAGGTTGAAAAGGAGTTCCAGCCGTCGGACGGCGATGTTGTGCTCGACGGCATCCCGTACTTCTCGACGACGCTCGACGACGTGCCTGTCGGCTATGCAAAGGCGCCGCTCAAGATGCTGGACTACCCAAGTCAGGGGACCAACACCATGGCGTATCTGCTGGCGGGCAATGTCGGGGTCAAGCGACTAGCGGTGGCCTCAAGCGACACGCCGGGGGACGAGCACTGGAAAGTAACGGCGCAGCCGATGAGTACGTGGTTCCTGTTTGGGCCCGTGAATGCGACCTTCAAGACAGGGCCCCGGTACGGCAACGGGGGGGAGCTGCTGAGGGCGGCGGCGGGGCTGGGACTGTGCGAGATGCATGGCTGGGGGGACGATGGAGGAATTGGCGATATTGGCGGTGTTATTCTGGATGGTCCGGGCGAAGGAATTGTGTTTGACGATGCGGATCTGGTGAGTGAAGGCGAGGGTGAAGGCGAGGGTGAAGGCGGTGGCAGGAGGAAAAAGAGGCGGATGGTAAAGGCAGAAGCACTGAGGCATCGAATCTACATGTAAGGTACCTGTAGTTGCGAGTAGGGTTGATGACTAAGGCTAACTGAACTGATACCTACCTTATGATATTGAGATGAATCTCACAAGCTTCGTCTTGTGCTTATGTGATGACCCCAGCCATTGCATTGTCCAATGAAATCAGCTCGACCAATGCTTGATACCTATCTGTAAATGGCATCAATATTCATCATCGTGTACATCAAGGTACTTTTGTGCAATGGCCCAAAAGCTCACGATGTGTTGTTAATTCATCACTGTCCTCGTCCTCCTCATGCCCATGCTTCATCCAGCAGCTTCAATGCTCCCCCGATTGCCACAAACGCATCACCTCCTTCCCGTCTTGCCGAATGCCCTCAATTCATTCATAAGCCAATGCCCGCTGCCAATTCACCCATACGAGCGGCTCCATGCACCACGGCCGCCGCCATTGGCCATCTGCACGCACATGATATGTCGAGTCCATGTAAGGTGAAGTGTTCATAAACACACTGGCCAGCCGTGCTGTAGTGCGGGACAGCGCACTGGTGTTTATACTCGCAGGGCGCTGCCCCCCCCCGGAGCTAGTGGACTGTGCAGCGCTCACCGACACCTGTGATGCGCTGGTTGGCGGGCCGCATCCACTGGCAACCCACTGGCAACCCACTGACAGCCCACTAGCGCCCACTGGCACCCACTGCAAGCCCGCTGTGGCCTGCTGGCACGTCCCCTGGCCCCCCTACGGTGCCTGAATGGCCCGAGGTCTGCCCTCTGTCGCGAGCTCTCCACAACCTCCAACCTCAACCTTCATCCGCAGCCACTCACGTCCGTTTCCGCTGGTACTTTGCGATACTTGCGAATCCCAACTGCGAGCCCGACGATGCTGCTGATGCTGATGCTGTTGCTGCTGCTGCTTCCGTGACGGCCAATTGCGCATTCCCCAGGTGCCCCAGTCCCTCGGTCTCTGATCCAACATCTAAGCTGGATTCCCAGCCTCTTGAGCAGTCTCTTCCACTCTCCCATCACATAGCACGAGGACCGGCTCAAGCTCTCTCCCCTGCGGCGTCTTCCCCAGATCAAGGCAAGCCTAAAGGAGCAAAAGCAAAAGCACAGGCTCCGGCATATACGCAAAACATCTCTCGCTTGCATCGTCCATCTGCACCGTCATCGTCATCGTCATCGTCATACTTGCGGCAGCAAGAGGGTGCCGATATGGCGACGGTCGTCCAGCAGACCCAGCTCCATACTCGGACGCGTACCTCTCGCGTGCCCTCGTCTGCAAATAGACCCCTTCGAGCAGCAGCTGCTGTAGCTGTTGCCGCCGCAGCCTTTGCGAGACCTGTGCGAAGCCTTGCGAGGCCCAAGACCGAAGCACTTGAGATCCCGCCCAGCGCTTCAGTCGCTGCCCCTGCAGAGCCAAATGCTGGTGGAGGCCTTGCTGCGGCAGGTCCGGCTTCTCTGTCGCTGTTCCTGACCAATATCAAGCTTCTGGATCTCGACCATCTCCCTGACTGGCCCGAAATCTCAGCCGAGACATTCGCGGCATCCGGCACCACCTTGCAGGATCAGAAGAGGCGAGTACAGTGCGTAGAATGGGCCTTGTATCAGCTGTTCGTCATCTGGGATCCAGAGGAGGCAGCGAATGTGCGTATTTCCTTTCTTTTCTTTTCCCCATTTGCTCCTCTTCTTCCTCCCTGACTGTTAAACAAGCCACTCTGACGATGTGACATGGTGAATTTGACATGGCTAATACTCCATCCCTCCAAACAGAAGCTGAAGCCTTTCTACCCACCCGTCGATCAGCTCCAGTCTGTTAACCTCCGCGCTGCGCTCGTCAGAGCCCTCGAGCAAGCCAAGAAAAATGGCGACCTCGGGCGCGACACCATCATCCGCAAGACGATGCTGGATGAGTGCAAGGGCGAGAGGCTGGAAGAAGTCCTTGCCTTCTTTTCCACCGCTGTCCTGAAAAAAGTCGTTTCTGACAGCCTTGCCGCAAACCGCAGCTACATCACACCAGCCATTGAGCTTGCCTTTGAGAACAAGGGCTACAAGAGTGAAAAGTCTCATCTAATTGCGCTGTCCATGGCCCACAAGGCCTCCATCCGACAACTGCTGCAGCGCAAGGAGGTAGCTAGAGCTCGCTTCAGGGACTTTGCCGCGGTGCTTGACGATAAAGAAGATGATATCATCAGTAGACGAGAAGCCCTTGAGATAAAGGAGATGGACGGTGGTGGCCAAGCCGTCTCGGACAATGCCAGAGCTGAGATGCGGCGGGTTGTGCACCATAATTGGTCGGGCAGTGAGGCTTGGATGGAGACGCTGTTGAGCGGAGATGCAAAGCATGGCGGCCTCCTGGCGACCAAATTCGACAGGGTCTGGAGAAGAGCCCAGAAGGGCCGGCTCAACGAGCTGGACACAGCTGATGTTGGCCTCCTTGAGCAGCTGGATAACCGGGTCAAGATGCAGAGAGATAGGCTCCGCAAGTGGGATGCCTTCCGCAGGAACACGTTTGGCGAGTCGAGGCCCATACCAGCCAAGCCCAGAGCGTCTGCCGCCAAAGCCAAAGGCATCGATCTTGGCTTCACTGCTCACCTGGACCTGCACACTGGGAGGAGGATCAAGTCGACCAGAGTTGCGCTGTTCCAGCATGCACCCCAGATGACGGATGACTACGCTGCGTTGGTCTCGGATCTGAAATACGATCTGGGCAAGCTCGCAACCAAGGAGGTCGACATTACGTCTCTTATCAGGAAGCGAACCCCCGTGAAGCAGGACCGCCGCGATCGCCGTCTTCTTTCCACTTCATCGTTTGAGGGCGGCGATGATGATGAGATTAGTGACTTGGAGGACGCTGAGAACGCGTTCCGCACAGACAGCTCCGTCACATCCTACTCGTCCATGCAGGACAAGTTTACTGTCCCCCTTCGTGCCGTGAGGCCGGTGATATCTCGACCAAGCCTCTCCCAGCTCTCCGGCGGAGTGGACACCGTGTGGTCGAACCAGAGGAACTTTCCTGGACGAAGCACCTACGACTTGACCCAGATTGATGATTCGCCGCTTGCAACTCCTCCGTCTGTTCCCCCTCTGCGAAAGCCCTCAGGATATGACACCCCGACTCGTCGTCGGTCACCGGAAGCACCAAAACCTGCGGCAAGACATAAAACGCCGCATAGCCCGCCACGGCTCTCGCCCACAAAGGAGTCTCCGGATGGCTCTACTTCGCCCGTGAAAAACTTGACTCCGTCGCCCGTGAAGCGCACCAAGCCTCGGCACACTCTGTCCTTGGCTGAGCGCACTCGACTCTCAATGAGCCGTAAGAAATCTCTATGTTTTGAAGACGAGGAGCTTGACCCTCCCACTCCCATAACACCTGTGACTACTAAGCCTGCAGAGCCAGACTATTCCGAGGATCTCGCCAGCCGGACTCGTCGGAGTATGGCTGGGTTTGAAAAGGCGCAGCAAAAGGCACAAATGGAGCGTCGCAGGTCTCAGAGGAGAGCCAAGATGCCCCCACGAAAGGATGGCAGCTACTTCCCAAAGGTGGACGAAGAGGAACTTAACGAAACAACGCTCCTATTGGAGCAGCTGGCCGAGGAAGAGGATGTCGAGGCTGTCTTCCGATCGCGACCCAAGGTTGGGCAGAGCTTGCAGCCAAGCCCGACGAGGGAGGAATGGGGTGATATTGCAGAGTACAACGGGGTGAGGATGAAGTGAGATTGGCATTGTCTCTAATGCGAACTCTTTGGTCCTTTTTTTTTTCTTGCCTTTTTTTTTTCTTACCCCCCCCCAGCGTTTGGGCGTATATATGAATGACGAATAGATCTTTTGGGACGGGATGATTACAGTACATAATAGAATTAGCCGCAAATATAGATTCAAGTCTCCTTTTTTTTTCTTCTTCCCATAACAGCACCTCATTCGTTGCGCGTCTGGGCGTGCCGTTCCCATCTATCGTATTGTACATGCATATCTATCTCACGAATGCTTTTTCATGTTTCCAAATATACTTTTTAAGCCTCCCCTCCCGTTGTCACATGTCAATCCCTCATCATACACAACGCCCTTTTACCAGCCCTGCTTCTTCAGCTCCATAACCTTGCTAACAGCAGCCTTGAATCCCGTCTTGAAGCGTGCCCTCCACCGCTGACTCCTCAACCTCTTCTTCTTCAATCCCTTCCTCTCATGAAACTTTTGCGAATGGTACTTGTTCCGCACCTTTTGGTCCCGACACATCCTCTCTAGCACGCGGATCGCCACGGCGGGGGTAGGCGCTGACGTAGGCGAGAGATAGTCCTTGATGAAGACGGTGCGGCCAGTCACGGCGTCGGTGCGGATCTTGGGCCGGAGAAGAGGGTCGCCGACGTTGAGGGACTGGCCATAGGCGGCAGATCTGGCGGCGACAATCTCGGCAATGTCGAAGTTGAAGGCGGAAGACGAGTCGGCTGCCGTGTAAGGGAATGCAGAGGTCGAAGTTTCATCGGCCGGCTGCTCAGCTGAGGCTGATGGTGATTCTGATTCGGCGGGAGGAGGAGGAGGGGGGGGAGGAGGGACGAATTCGGCTGTGGCTGGTTCGGATCGAGCCTTTGGTGGTGCGACAGGCTTTGACGTTGGTGGAGAAGGGACGAAGTTGCCGACCAGAGGATTTCGTCGCTCGTCAAAGACTGGTCTGGAGGCGTTGAATCGAACGGCCAGGCATGTGGAAAAGGCGCGGGCTTGCGCTGGGGCGGCGATTCTGGACAGCATCATGCTGCCGTATCTCGAGGCTGCGGCCCTGTATAGCAGAGTTAGCAAATACTAAGTAGTCTAATAAGGATTGGTTCTCGAATAAGAAACCAAAGCATCACTTACATTCTGCTGCAATTCCTCAATGGCTCCAGCAATTCAATCTCGAATCATGCAGATATTCCCAGCCTTGAAAGTCGTTCGGCTGCAAAAAGCGGCGCGCGGATCAACTTTGATGCGGGCCAGCCTCAAGTGGGTACATCTCGCAGACTAGGAATCCCAGCCTTGAGGCCGCGATTCGCACTTCTGCATATCAATATCAACCCGCGACAAAAAAACCTGCGAAGCTGGCCGTTTCATTTCCAGACCGGCTCGAAATTTGCCACGAGGAGGCATTCATGCTACTGCTCTGCAGAGACAATCGCGCCTGCTATCGCGTCTCAATGCAAGCCCAGAACCCTGCGATTTGAGGCTGCTGCACCTGGAGATTTGCTTCTGCGAGCACCGCTGACTGCTGGAACTCTTTCTTCTTCTTCTTCTGCTTCTGCTTGACCCTATTTTCTCTCTTAGGTGCCGCCATTGGCCTCACGCAACAGCCCAACACGTCCCTCCGTTCCTCCGTCCCTCCGTCTCGCCAGTCCGACGCTGCTCTCCACGGTAGAGCCCTGACAGCATGGCCTACAACCATTACGGAGGTACTCACGGCAGAGGCCAGCCCAGAGGACGATACAGATCCGCTAACGGAGCTTCAGCACCGCACAATCCCTATGGCGCGCCTCCTGGCTATGGCTATCCGGGCGCGGCGCCTGGCATGGCCGCTCCTCCTGGGCTAGGTATGCCTGTCCTTTCTCTTCTATTTTCCTCCTCTGTTTCTTTCCTTGCCAGCCACCGACGATATGCTGACCTTGACTCTCTCTCTTTCTCCAGGACCTCCTCCAGGCATGTCTCCTGCTCCGGGAATGGCTCCCCCGCCGGGCATCCAGCAAGCCAACGTGCCTCAAGCTAATCGTCCAAGTGGTCTGCCTGCTTTCCAAGCCCCGACCAACATGCCGAACATCAACTTCAATGCACCCGTGATTCGACTGGGCACAGGAGCCTCAGCCGGTGGCGGCAGATCCGACGACCGACCTGCACAATCGGGAGGAAGAGCTGGCCTTGGTATGGAGAGAGGGTCGGAGCAGGGGCGAATGGCGGCTAGGGAGACGCTGCAGACGCTGCTTCCACCCACCAGCGAGGAGAAGCTGCGGACCATCTTTCTGCACCAGATTCCAGAGGGACTGGGTGGCGACGAGGGCACAAAGAAGCTTCTTGGGGCTGTCGGCAAGCTGAAGCGCTGGGATCCGTCCGACAGCGTGTCAGAGGACCGAAAGGGAACCAAGTTTGGCTTTGCTCTGTTCGAGGACATTGATTCCGTGGCAACTGCTGTCAAGCTCCTGACCGAAGAAGACGTGCAAATCCCCATCAAGAAACAGCCCAGCTCGAGCGATCCGCCGGCCGACGACAGCTACGACGATGTTGAAAAGACTAAGCTACAAGTGGTTGTCGACCCCACCTCATTGAGCTACTTGGAGACATACAAGGAAAACAAAGGAGACGATGCATCCCTGGAGCAAAGAATAGAGCAAGCTCGCGCTGCCCTTAAACAAGTTATCCGAGAGCTATTCTACCCCCCCGTGGTCGAGACTACCGACGTTAATGGCGATGTTGCGATGGGGAATACGGAAGCCGAGGAGAACGTCGAGGTGGTCAACATCCCACTCGCTCAAGAGGACGAGTTGGCTGATATCCCACCCGAGATGAGGGAGGTTGTTGCTGGAGAGATTGCCGCTTTTCGCGAGCGTAGTAATCAACGGGATATGGAACGTCTCCAGCGAGAAGAGGAGCTCGAAGAGGTCGAGCGACGCCGCAATGGTGCAGCCCGCTCAAGGCTGGCCTCGCCGCCGAGGAACTCGAACAACGTACCGCTAGGACCTCGTGGAGTCTCAGTACCAAACGCCCCAGCCGGGCCCAAGGGCCAAAACGGACCCAACCGAGGAGTGTCTTTTGTCAATGGAGGAGTCAACAACGCAGACGGGTCTACAAGACGGGAAGATGAGGACACCGACGCAAGCGATGACGAGCTCTGGAGAAGACGCGAGGCTGAGCGCAAGGCTGACGATGATAAGATGCATGCGGAAGGGGAGAGGAAATGGGTCAACAGAGAGCGATCACGACAGGCGGCTCTGGAGCGAGAACGGGAGCGTGAAAAGCACGACATTGAGTCTCTCGAACGAAGAAAACAAGAGCAGTTGGAGAGAGAAAAGACGTGGGAAGACGAGCGAGAGACTACCCGCAAAACTCACATCTACTATCGAGATCACGGTGGCTGGGCAAGAAAACGAACGTCTGATCGGGCAGAAGAGGAGGCCCGGGATGAAGCCGACCGACAGGCCCAGAAGGTGGAGCGAAACCGCGAGCAGGCCCGGCTGGAACAGGCGCGTGGCATGGCAGATTCCTTCCTGGACCAGCAGGCCCGGGAGATGGAGCAGCGCGAGGCTGCCGCTGCTGCTGCGGCACCACAGCCGTTCAAACTGTCGCTCGGCGCGGCGGCACAGCGAGCTCAGGCCTCACGGGCAGCGCCTCAGCGTCGCACGATTGCCGAAGTCGAGGGTCTCCTGGACGACGAGGAAGTCGAGTCTACAAAGCGGCAGCTCATCCCCATCCAGCTGGACGCGTTGTCCGGCGCTGCGGGCATGACGGAGGAGGAAATCTCGCAGGCGGTGCGCGCGCTGGCGCAGGAAATTCCGTCGGAGAAGGAGGGCCTCTGGGCGTGGGAGGTCAAGTGGGACTTTATGGACGATGCGGTTGTGCGCGACAAGCTGCGGCCGTTTGTGGAGAAGAAGATTGTCGAGTATCTCGGCGTGCAGGAGGAGATGCTGGTCGAGGCCGTGGAGGAGCATCTGCGGAAACACGGCACGGCGGGTGCTCTGGTGGAGGAGCTCGAGGGGGTGAGTTTGTCCTTTTCTCTTTATTTCTTTCTATCCCCCCCCCCCCCCTTTGTATGCTGGAGCTAACCATGTTGTGTGTGTGCTTGCTGTTATAGGCTCTGGACGACGAAGCAGAAGATCTGGTCAAGAAGCTCTGGCGGATGCTCATCTTCTTCACCGAGAGCGAGAAGCGAGGCTTGCCGGCGTAAAAGACTTGTCACGACAATCGCATGGGATTCCGACACGCGGAGATTCACGTGTCGCTTTTGCATTAATCTATTGCTTCTTTCTGTGGCCTCTTGCGTCTTGTCTTTTTTTTTCTTGCGAGGGGAGATGCAGGGCACTTATTTTCTTTTTTCTTTTTTTCTTTCTGTCAAGTAGAGATGCAAACATGGGAGATGGGATCAAGTGAGATTTAACGCATAGGAAGAAAAAAAGGGAAAAATATTCCTTCTTGTATGTACAACTAAGGGGGTTTGGGAAAACCCGGACTTTGTAAATCGTGTAGGATTCTCTGTATGTAAATAAATAATGGCCAACTTTCAGAGACAATTTGCTTGACATGCAGATGCTTGTGATGCCGCATTACTGTCATGATTTGATCCGGGATGGTCCATTCGAATCCATACTTTATCGACCACCAACATGTCTTAATTCTAGTTCGTTACTAATACTCAACTTCTTCATAAAAAGACAACCATGAATACGTCTTTGATTCTAATTCGTGAGCAATACTAAAAGGTAATACTAGTACTACTGCTCAGCTCCCCCGCAAACGACTCGAGAGCCAAGGCTCACCAACCGAGAGCCGAGGCTGCCCAGGTGCCCCACTCGGAACCTCCAACGGCGCGTAAAACGAGTGACAACCAGCCTTATTTTTTGGCTGACTCTCTCTTCTTATACTGTATACGTACTCGGATTTCCCGCCAAAAAACCCCCCCCTTTGAGCCCAACACTTGGACCCCCCAAAACCGCGACCTGATTCTGAGCCGTGTCACAGCGGCCATGACCCGGTTTGCCGCCGTTTGAGAAGAATCTCATTGCGTGTCCTCCGCTGAATGAGATAAGAAGAAGAAAAGGCAGCGAAACCTAAAAGGGGCAGAGACAAAGTGAGAGTGAGAGAGAGACGCAAAGCGATAGAAGCTCTCTCGTCGTATCAAGCAAGATCCCGGGCACTCACTCATATGCTGCCGCCACCCGCCTTTGCCCTGTCCGCCTCGCTCTCGCCCTCGCCCTCGCCCTCGCTGGCCCTCTTTGTGTGTGTGCAGTAAAGCAGCAATGGCAATCTCCATGAGCTCGCCGCCGGCGGTCGAGGACGTCATCATCACGGCGCCGCGGCCGCACATCCTGCTCATCACCATCAACCGCCCCAAGCAGCTCAATTGCATCCGCCACGACATGCACTACCAGCTGGACCGCCTGTGGAAGTGGTACGACGCCGAGCCGGCGCTGCGATGTGCCGTCATCACCGGCATGGGGCGGGCGTTTTGCGCCGGCGCCGACCTCAAGGAGTGGAACGAGCGCAACGCCAATCCCGACGAGCCGTCCAAGAAGGCGCCGGCGGCCGGCTTCGGCGGGCTCAGCAACCGCCAGGGCAAGAAGCCCGTCATCGCCGCCGTCAACGGCCTGTGCCTGGGCGGCGGCATGGAGATGATTCTCAACGTCGACATGGTCATCGCGTCGGTGGATGCGCGCTTCGCCCTGCCCGAGGTTGCGCGCGGCGTCGTGCCCATCCAGGGGGCGCTGCCGCGTCTGATCCGCTCCGTCGGCATGCAGCGCGCGTCCGAGATGGCGCTGCTGGGCCGCATCTACAAGGCCGACGAGATGCTTCGCTGGGGGCTGGTCAACCACGTGATTGCCCGCGGAAGCGATGTCGTCGGCGAGGCCCTTCAGTGGGCCATTGAGCTGGCCAACAACTCGCCAGACTCCATCATCGTGGCCCGGCAGGGCCTGCTCAGCGGCTGGGAGCCGGAGAACCCAAAGGACAGCACCGACCGCATCCTGAACGAGCTGTACATCAAGATGGACGGCGGAGACAACATGACGGAGGGCGTGCGGGCCTTTGTGGAGAAGAGAAAGCCCATCTGGAAGGATAGCAAGCTGTGAGAATAGAAGAGAGGTGCAAACCAACGGCATCATCCCTCAACAAACACCAAGACGAGAGAGGAAAGTGTTTGGCGGAATGTCTTGGATCGTGCGTCTTAGTGATGCGATCGGCGAAAGCCGCCGGCTTGTCCTGCGTGCTTTTGAATGTACATATGGCTCGTGTAGTACCAGCGTAGCAGTCAGTAGAAGCAAAAGTCTGCTCTGTTCTGTCCTGTAAACAATCCCCCCCCCCCAATGCGCGCTATCGTACATGGGACTAGCAATACAATTCTGCACCGGTGAGAGATGGAGATGCGACTTCATTTCAGCTGTAGCGGCCGTGATGCGGAGCCGCAGCGCCGTCTGGACAAAGCAAAGTCCACAATCTCCGCCGCCCATCTACATACCTAGATACAGGAGAGAGAGATCCGGCAGGTTAGGAGTGTCTTTTTGCCACACACACACCTCTTACAGATTCCCTTCCTCGGCATTTCTCAAAGTTGAATACCCCCGAGACGCTGCTACTGTCCACTTTGACTGGAAGGATCCAGCTGGGCCGATCGGTCGCAGCCTGGCCAAGGGAATCGCGATCAAACACACCGCATCAAGGCCTAGAACCAGAATGGTGCAAACGACAGATCCAACACCGGTGGAGAGTCGAGTCCGCAGCCAACCAATAGAGAGCAAACTCGCACTGCAATGAGATTATACTCTTACGCCCAAAGAGTTCTAGGCACGGCCCGTTGCGGAGACCCGAGCAACTTGGGGCCATTTCAACAGGAAAAAAGGGCATCTCGAGGCTCGATATCACCTTCTTGGCAATACTATGTGAGTGGTCATTCCCTCAGAATCCTTGTGTTTGTACGAATCAGCTCCGTATTTCTATTTGTCAACTTCCCCTCTCGAGGGATGGATGATGTGTGTAGTACATGGCATTGGCAAAACTTCCGGCCCGTGTGTTACACACGAGCTCACGTCATGAGCGTCCCGGCAACGACCATGGAAGCGGCCAACAGCAAGGGCAAAGAGAGGCATTGCGCTGTCCTCCCCGCAGAAGACCAGGCAGCAAATACTACTAGCACCAAGGGATGAGACAACGAGCTCCGGCAGCAAGCCCTCGATGGCGTCGTGCGGTTGGGCAATGGATACAGTATGTCAACCCTTCCTTCAATCTTGCGTTCCGACCTCAGCCGCAGCCAGAGATATCCGCATTTATTCCGCATCCTGGGCATGTGACTGGCCGAATAATATCGGCGATTGGGTTACCCGCGTTATCACCACCGAAGCAAATCGTCGCTCACTGGCTCGCCTTCAGAGCACTGAGACATGCATGTACTCAACTGCGACCTTTCCCCGCCCTCATGCGCAATGTCGTGAATATCAAAGCTATTCCGCCCATCCCCTGGATAAAGGGGTCCTCTGCCGTCTTCCTCATTGGCCGTCAGTCCCCGGCATTTGGGAGACGTGCAGCTCCTCCATCTCAACAGGGAAGAGATCAGCGCCCTTGAGCCAGCTGCTCTTCAGCCTCCCTCGCAGAAGCTCCACACGGTCGAGATTGACAGAGGCAGTTATGTCCAAAGCCCAAGGCCTATAACACGAGAGAGTCCAAGACAAAGAGCCGCACAGTCATGCGTATGAGTCGTACTACGATGAGCCACGCTCATGATCGCAAAAGTACTAAAATAAGCCGCGGGCGCTTCCCCCCCCGTGCTTATGATTATTCCCAGTGCCTGGCCTTCTCGTTAATTTTCTAATCAGGCAGTGGGAAATCCCCTGGCTCCGCCTCATCCTCCACATTGCCATTTCGGTCAGATTGATTTTAAAGAGCCCACATATAACTGGCCATGGCTTCTGGCAGCATGCTAGATCCAAGCTCAGCCGAGCACTCAAAGGGCCGTTCGAGCTTGGACTACATCACGGCAGCCATCATGGAACGCCCAGCAAGTCCCACGCCGCGGGACAAAGCCCCGAGGAAGCTGATTCTGTGCTTCGACGGCACGGGCAACAAATTCCACGGCGATGAGAGCGACAGCAACATTCTGAAAATATTCCGGATGCTCGATCGCACTGCAGATGATCAGTATCACTACTACCAGCGTAAGTGTTTGGCGACGCGTGCGCACTCGCGCCAGAGCTGCCGTCGATGAATAGATTCATGGGCACGACTGACTCCATTCACCAGCCGGAATTGGCACTTACATCGTGTCCGACTCGCTTTCACACACTAGCATGAAGGCGCGTATTCGGTCATGGTATCAGAAAGCCAAGGACTCGGCCATTGGCTCGTCCTTTGACCAACATGTTGTTGGCGGCTATCGCTTCCTCATGCGCTTTTACAATCCTGGGGATGAGATTTACATGTTCGGTTTCAGTCGCGGCTCGTACATTGCCCGCTTTTTGGCTGAGATGCTTGACTACATCGGGCTCTTGTCCCACGGTAACGAAGAAATGGTTTCCTTCGCTTGGAAGGCATTTGCCAACTGGCAGAGCCGCCGGGGTGGCGATAAAGACGAGAAGCTTGCGGAAGAAGACGAAAAGAAGAAGCATGAGATGTACCACTTCATGAAAGGCTTCCGCGAGACTTTTTCGCGACCCGTTGGCAGGATTCGATTCCTGGGTCTGTTCGACACAGTCAATTCCGTGCCTCGGTTTGAGACAGCTTGGATGCAGCGCAGCAAGTTTCCGTATACGGCGCGAAGTAGCGCCAGAGTCATCCGGCATGCCGTGAGCATCGATGAGCGACGGGCCAAGTTCCGACAGGACCTGATGTATCAGCAATCCAACAAGCGCCGTCACAATACGCGCGGCCAATGGAAGAAGGATTTGGAACATATGCTTGGTCGCGGGCAGGATGGCGATTACAGGGGAGAGGTGGACGGCGCAGAAACCATGCACAACAACGGCCGAGGCAGACGGCCTGGCCAGCAGACAACAGCAGCAGGCGGACTGCCGTCGTCGGCAAATCCGCAAACCGGCAAGTACATGCCCTATAGAGCCAGGTCGAGGTCTGCTGCCCGCCCAGATCGACGTCTGTCGGTGGTCGATTGCAATGCCTCGGAGCAGCTTTCTGTCGTTGAATATGAGGATGCCGGCGACCAAGATATTGACGAAGTATGGTTCGCCGGTGGCCACGGCGACGTGGGAGGTGGATGGCAAGCAGAACCCGGCGGCGGCAAGAATGCAAGCCATGTGCCTTTGATATGGATGGTCCGCGAAGCCATCCGTGCCGGCTTGAAATTCGACCTAGAGAAGGTCCAGGAACTGGACTGCTTTGACTTGTACAACGACTACGGCAGCGCTGGCCTCAAAAACGGCCAGGGTCGGCAAGAGAGAGGGCCCGACATTCTTGTTAATCGGGACGGCGAAGAGGGAGCAGAGCCTCTGGAGCCCTCAAGTCCAGACACTATCGCTGATGAGGATCAAGATTTCAAGAAGACGTTCCTCGAGATGATGCATCAGGCGCATCTCGCGCGGATCCACGACTCGCTCGTCTATGGCGGCGGCCTCTCCGCAACGGCTGTCACGGCTTGGAACCTGATGGAGTGGATGCCATTCCGGCGAATGGATCTCCAAGCAGACGGCACTTGGAAACCCATCAACTGGCCACTGCCGCGCGGAGAAGTGCGAGACATCCCCAACAACGTCCGCGTCCACGGCAGCGTCATCCGCCGCATGCAGATGGACAAAAACTACCGTCCAGGCAACCTGATTGTCGGCGGAGGAGGCCGAGGAATGCGTCGTGCACCTGAAGAATACGGCATTGGAGAATGGGTCTGTGTGCAAGAAGACGGCGACCCAATTGGTGAGATTTGGGTGCGGAAAGGCGACCCTGTGAAGCTGGAGATTAACAAGAAGAAGAAGGAGTCCAAGGAAAAAGAAAAACACAGTTAAATCGTTTATTGTTTTGGATGAGCCATGGGAAATGGAAATGCTGCGTTCAGTGTTCAAGTTGTTTTGGTCATAGTCATACCCCAGACGGAGACGGTTCCGTATGTTAGTTCGTATTTTACATTATACCAGCCTAAGGTAGTAATAATTAGCACCTCAACCCGCCAAATTACAGGCCGGCCTGCAAATACCTTTCAGAGACGAACGCCATGTCGAGATGTATGGAGAACGAGGAATTGTTTTACTTCGAGGAGATTTGCAATCGTGAACCAGTGCGAGTTGTGCTCTGCTGGAAATGGAAGCATTGCACGCCTTAAACTGGAGCTGTGTCACGTGGGAGCTCCTGAATCGCCTCCCAGACTTCTTCCACGACGAAGCAACTCCAGCTTGACCGCTCAACCCTCAGCAATCTGGCATCAGATGCTACTGAAGACGACGCGAAACGATGAATTGACCGACTCAAGCCGCCCGCAAGCCATTCTCACCTCCACAGCCTACGAATAGGCCGCTGCATTCACCTTCACAATGCCCGTGCCAACCATCTTCTATCTCCTGGAAAACGGCTTTCCGCAGGTCGTCCACGACAATGCCTGGACCATCTTCTACGCCGTCGCTGCCACTACGTTCCTCGTCTTGTTGAAGCTCTACGCATCAGGAAGGTCGAATCCCTCCGAGCGCAACCTCCATGGCCGAGTCGTCATGATCACGGGCGGAACGAGCGGGATAGGGGCAGAAGTGACTTACGAACTCGCGGCTCGCGGCGCTCAGCTCGTCTTGCTGACCCAAGTCCCCGCCTCGGACCCCTTTCTCATCGAGTTTATACAGGACATACGGGACAAGACGGGCAACCACCTGATATACGCGGAGCAGGTAGATCTGGCCAGCCTGTACAGCATCAGAAAGTTCGCCACGAAATGGGTCGACAATGCGCCTCCTCGAAGATTGGACATGATTGTGCTGTGTGCATCGACCATGACGCCGCCGGGAGGGAAGCGGACCGTTACGGAGGACGGCGTCGAGGAGATGTGGATGGTCAACTACCTTGCCAACTTCCATCTGCTAAGCATCCTCAGCCCAGCTCTCAAGGCGCAGCCATTCGATAGAGATGTCCGCGTCGTCATTGCGACATGTTCATCGTACATTGGATCCCCCTCCTTGAAGGACGGCATCGGAAATGTGGAAAAGGGCTGGTCTCCCGGATCTGCATACGCCCGAAGCAAGCTCGCCCTCAACGTCTTCGGCCAATACTTCCAGAAGCACCTGGACTCGTACAAGCGCCCCGATCAGCTTCCCATGAACACCCGCGTCATCTTTGTAGATCCAGGCCTCAGCCGAACCCCGGGCACGCGCAGATGGCTGACCCGAGGCTCGCTCTTTGGCCTTGCGCTCTACATGTTCTTCTACGCCATTCCCTGGTTCTTGCTCAAGTCGCCCCACAAAGGCGCCCAGTCGATTCTCTACGCCGCCATGGATGGAAACCTCGGACGCGGCAACGGTGGCAAGCTGATCAAGGAGTGCATGGAGGTGGACTTTGCGCGGACCGAAATCAAGGACGACGAGGTGGCAAAGAAGCTCTGGGAGGAGAGCGACGCCCTGATTGAAAAGACGGAGAAGGACGCCGCAAAGAAGAGGGGCCAGAAGAAGGCCAAGGAGGATAAGCTGGCCGAGGAGAAGAAGGAAAAGGAAAAGGCAGACGAGGTGGAGAGCCTGGTGGCAGCCATCAAAAAGGGAAAAGAGAGGCAAAAGGAAAAGGAAAAGGAAAAGCAGCCGAAGCAAGGCGCCAAGGGTGGTAAAAAGGGCAAATAAGTCATGATGCTTTTCTTTTTCATTTCTTTTTCATTTCTTTTCTTTTATAGACTTTACATAGACAATGGTTGCAGCCCGAGTACGCATGTATGTAACTTTAGCAATTCCATCAATAGAGATGCCGGGCACCTCTTCCGAATGAACCTCGGCTTAGTAAGGCCTGGCGCCCAGCAATTCCATCATAGCGACTTCATGCAGCTAATCGCGGCCTCTTCATCCTCATCCTCATCCCGATTATCTCCTGTAATCCAGCGCTCAATTGGCCAAATTAAGCCTCTTCAAATCACCAACCCAAAAAAACACCCCCCCCTAATTCCGCCTCATCAAATTCACACACAAACCCAACCAACCAGCATCGCAATGACGCTCCCCCTCCAGCCCGCCCCAACAGCAGCTCAGATGCAAGCAATATGGAACAAGCACGCCGCGCCGGTCCACAACGCATCGACGAGGCACCCCGTCTTCTTCACCGAGAGACTGCGGAAGCCGTCCGTCGGCGCAGCGACTGCGGCGCCGGCTGCGGGATTCAGTCCCGTGGCGCAAGGCTACGTCTATCAGGAGGCGCGGAGTGGCGCAAATGCGCCCAAGTTATGAAGCATCCATTGGGTTGGACTTTGTATACCGGGTGAGTTGTTGCCATGTCGATGTCAAGGGGCGTGAGTCGCGATATGGTGTAGTGGTTCTGACTTGTTCTACGGGGTTGTCTAGGCATTGGCATTGTTGCTTTATGTATAGCTGCAGTTGGGATGGTGTGGCGAGTTGAGATACCATGCCGAGTAACAGGTGTGCATTTGTTAGCTTGAAGACAAGGCTATAATACTATTGCACATTGAAAAGAAATAAATAGCGTCGCGTTATAATTATAACTTCAAGTAATCTCAGCCCTAGGTCCCGTTGTCCGCAAGTAAAACCAAGAATTCCTCGTGAGGCGTGCACTCTCCCTTTGACTCCCAGAAAACATCAGATCCCTACTATGAATACATGTTGCAAGCATCTAGGCTTCGCTGCTCCGACCAAGGAAAAAAGAGAAGAAAAGAAAGAAAAAGAAAAAAAGAAAAACAGAAGGGGAAGAACAAGACGAGAAGAGAAGAGAATAACGTCATGGCAGTGTCATCTCAATGTCTAGCCCTTGACTGAAATGACAATAATCATAATGATGAGAGCCACAACCAGGATGAGGAGTGCCATCAGCTTGACATTCTTCCACCACATCTGGCGCTTCAGCCCGCGGCTCCGCACCCGGAAGTCGCGAGCGCTGCTCCCCAGCCTGTCCGTCTTGTCGACAAGAAGGTCGATCCTCTCGCCTCGCTCAAGCAAGCTCTCGATATTCTTCGTCATGATGCCTCTAACATCATCAATCTCGCGCTTCGCATTGCCAATCGCGTCGTTGACGCCGCCGCCCGTCGTACCAAACTCCACCATCAGGCTCTTCATCTCGGCGTTGAACGATCCGGCCCCGTAGTTGGGCATGTCGGCAAAGTCGCTGTGCTCGGGGAATTTTTCGAAAAATCGCCTGCGAATCTCCAGCAGGTAGCCAAACGGAACGCGACGGCCCAGGGATGCGTCTGCGATGACGAGGAATGTCAGGCCGCCGGCAGCCGGGTGGTCGGGATACTCCGAGGGCGCCTCGGCGACATAGTGAATCTGGTTCTGGCCGTGCGTGTACGTCAACTTCTGGGGGGTCGTGTGCTCAATCTTGGGAAGGATCAGGGAGGCGAGCGACGAGGTCTGTGACGACGCAGAGGTGGTGCATTCGGATAGGATTGTGGTCTTGTGGGCGATGCAGGAGCTGCGAAAACACGGCGATTCTTTGTTAGCTAGCTGTTGATGACGACGACGACGACGGCCAACAGTGCAGAAACCCCCCCTATAGCTTCACTTTAAGGAGCTTGTACGTACTAAAGGAGCGGAGTGGCCGCTGAAGAAGACGCCATTGTGGCCGCAGATAAAGGATCGCCTTGTGCAAAGATGCTCGAATCTCGACTGTGGTGGTTGTCGGCGATGGTGGCGGCGAGCAGGGGCGCAATCGAGGAAACAAGGCAACGCCGAAGTGGTGATTGTAAGTTGTAAGAGGAAGATGCAGGCAGCTCTGAAACTCTGAAACTATGACGAAACTGCGCCCACAGTTTGCCGCTGGCTGCAGGTCCGCGGCTAAACGCTAATCCGTTGCCGGGAAATCTCCGAGGCCTGCCATTGGACCGTGGCGAAAATCTGAAGATGTAGGGTAGGCCGATGTGATTTTTTACATCAGAAGCCGTTCGATTCTGCTTTTTGTTGTTCGTGACAGCGACAATATCATGATACCTGCGACTTGTACCTGTCTGCTGCTGTCATGAGAGCTCTGGCCCGGAACGGCTCTTTCAGAGGCCAGCTTGGAGCGGCATGTCTGCGCCATCTCTCAACCACTTCTCACTTGTCCCGAATTCTGCCTCCCAAGGCCAGTAAGCCAAGGACTTTTAAGCCAAGGCTAACAACGCTGAAAGATGCTCTGACTGCCAGTTCAAAACAGGATGTGAAGCCTGTTCCTCATTCTCGGGTCGATTCGGTGAGTTTAGCTACTAATCGTCGTGGAATTTTAAGGGGAACCCGTCTCACATTGATACAATACGCAACGCAGGTTAGCCATGGCCATGATCCCAACACCAGGCTGCGGCTCGATTTTGGCAAGTATCGCGGTCGCCACAAAGTCTTCCGCTCTACTGTCCTCCATCGCTTCCAGGTTGTGCTCAATCGCTTGGGGGCGGTGCAGCTTGGCGTCACCGTCGGCGAGGATGAGCTGAGTCGGCATGCGGCGCTTTTCATGGACGCCATCGATGAAGCGTTTTCGTTGGCAGAAAAGGGCGTCACCCGCCGGGACAAGAACCCTTTGTTTTGGAACCTTCGTGATGCCTTTATCAGTAAGGATATCAAGGGCTTGAGTAAAGAGGTCCAGTATTCGTTCCAGTCTTTTATTGTAGGGCAGCGATTTTCCAAGGACATCCAGGGCAGCCACAAGCGTCTGCTAGACTTTCGATTCCCTCACGAGTGGTTTCCCGCGACTCGAGCGATGCAGCGCACGATTCATGTTCACGTTGGGCCGACGAATTCTGGCAAAACCTACCGCGCACTCAAAGCCCTTGAGAACTCCAAGTGCGGCGTCTACGCTGGGCCTCTTCGGCTGCTTGCCACCGAGGTATATCAGCGTTTCAAAGCAAAGAATCTGCCGTGTGCTCTCATCACGGGCGAGGAAGTGCGCATCCCCGATGACGCGGATCAGTACTTTTCAAGCTGCACCGTGGAGATGATTCCGCTCAACACCCGGTTCGACGTCGCCGTCATCGACGAGATCCAGATGATTGCTGATGCCGATCGTGGAAACGCGTGGACATCTGCCGTGCTCGGAGTCCAGGCCAAGGAGGTCCACGTATGTGGCGAGGAGCGAGCCGTCAAGGTCATACAGGCTATGTGCGCCAGCATTGGGGACAAATGCGTCGTTCACCGATACGAGCGCCTGAGTCCTCTCAAGACAATGGACAAGGCACTCAATGGGGATTACAGCAGCCTGCAGAAAGGAGATGCCATTGTTGCATTCAGCCGCCTCAACCTCCACTCCCTAAAACAGGGTATCGAACAGAAGACCGGAAGGCGTTGCGCCATCATCTATGGATCCCTACCGCCAGAAGTTCGTGCCCAACAGGCTGCGCTGTTCAACGACCCAGACAACGACTATGACTTCGTCGTTGCCAGTGATGCAATTGGCATGGGATTGAATCTGGAGATTCGACGTGTGGTTCTGGAGTCTGTTACAAAGTATGATGGCAGTCAAAATCGACTCTTGACATTCCCCGAGATCAAGCAGATTGGCGGGCGAGCAGGGCGATACAGATCAGCACAGAATCCCGATGGCTCGGCAGACGAAACAGAAAAGGTCGGTCTTGTCACCACCATGGACCGGGCCGATTTGAAAAGCGTTCAACGAGCCTTTGAGAAGAGCGTCGACGATATCGAGGCAGCCTGCATCCAACCTCCCGCGGGCATCGTTGAGCGATTTGCGTCCTATTTCCCACCAGACACCCCGCTGTCTTTTATCCTCAAGCGCATCCAAGAGACGGCAACGGTCAGCTCCCTGTACAGGATAGGGCTGGGGTCGGATATTCTGGAAATTGCAGACATTATCCAGGATATCCCGCTCACGATTCACGACAGGTTGACGTTTTGCTACCTGCCTGTTGCGCTTCGCGCGGACAGGGCTGTAGACGTGCTCCGCGCTCTGGCGCAAGTCGTCGCCACAAACTCAAAGGGGGATCTTCTCGACATTGAAGAGATACCCCTGGAGTACCTGGATTTGAGGATGGAGGACTTTCAGATAAAGGAAAGGTACCTCGCCAAGCTAGAGTCACTGCACGTCGCCGTGAACCAGTACGTGTGGCTCTCGTACCGCTACGCGGGCGTGTTCCGCAGCCAGGCCCTGGCCTTTCACGTGCGATCGCTGGTGGAGGAGAAGCTGATGCAGACGCTGGATCGCCTCAACTTTAGCGACGAGCATCTGGAGCGCAAACGCAAGACCAAGCGTCTGCTGGCGAAATCTCGCGATGCTAGCAGGACGGTGATTGGCGAGGGGGACGCAGACGAAGCAGAGCAGTTTTCAGACGACGATTATGTCATTGATGAAGTGGTTGACGGGGCGAAGCGAGAGGTGCGTGCTGCGTGATGAACCTGTGTGTTCTTGGTATATAAAACCATCCATGCCATTTTTTTCTCCAGGCGTTTCTGGATAATATCGACGCCCCCTTTTTTTCTTCTCCTGCTTGCTTTCAGTTTATGGATTATGGCTTGATAGATCTAGGATAACGATGGACTGGACATTTTCGCGTTCGCTTTTGTAAAAAGAAACGGCATCTACTTGGTCAACTTGGAAAGAAAAAAGCAGCGGCGTGGCCAAGTTTGGGCGAACTGTACGATTACGGGCATAGACGGAGGCAAAAAAAAAAGAAGACTGTATGATTAGGATAAAGGGAGAAAATATATGTTTATGTGAACGCAGCTGATCCGAGAAGCATCAATAGCATTGCACGGCGTTCGTGTTTATATCTATGGTGAAGAGAACGGGGCCTCTTGTGGTAATGGAAGGGAGCCAAATATTTGAAGTCTCAACAATCACGAGATATACTTTTTTTTTTTGTGTCCTCTCATGCATCGTAATGTCGATGTAACCTCACTAAGGTTGTGCAACCCCAGGACCGGGTTCGGCGAGCGATTCTTCGATCCAATCAAGGTAACGGATGAATCGAAAACGGCATATGCATTTCTTGGCTTTTGATGCTGCTCTTTTCCCGTGCTTCGTCCTTGTTGTGGCCTGCCTTGAAGGCGAGTGTGTTGAACTTGATCCATCGGCTACCCTAGATAATACTGGATCAGAGACGGGAATCGCAGGACCGACGGTTTAAAAAAAAAAAAAAAAAAAAAAAAAAAAAAAAGCTTAACAATAAGAATAGTTACAAGAAAAAAAGGGACAAAAGCGCAGCTGATGCATTCATAATTCGAATGCCTAAACCTCACCAATCGAATCAATACTATCATATTCTGGGGATTCGGTTCATTCTGGTTGGGAGCCTTCAGTTCCGTTGCGTTTAGTGCGGGAGATTTATAGTAGAGCCTCGGCGCCTTTAGTGGCCGGTTTCAATTAGCAATGGACTGAATACATACATGGGTAGCTTGAACCTTCCTCTTCCTCACGTCCTCTCTTCCTCTCCTCTCTTCCATGCCGCGTTTGCCTCTTCTCGCCGATTGAACGGACAACTTCAGCAACTTCAGCATCTTCAACATCTTCAACACTGCCATTCCCGCTCTCTCTCTTTCTTCTATTATATACGCCTCTTGTTCTTCTTCCCTTGCGTCCATCCATCGGCTTGGCCATCTCAAAGCTCGCAGCTTCATCCACTTGCGACCGGTCAACATTCGTTGGAGACGTCTCGCGACGCATTGGCACTCAACAGAAACCGTCAGACGCTTCTTCCAAGCAGCGGCGCTTTTCTTTTCTTTTTTTTTCTTGCCATGAACGAGTTGGGTGAGCCGGCCGTAGTCCGCAGCGCTGTGATCCGCTCTGGGTCATTCAGCTATGGCCCCCCAAGTCCGCCGAGGATTAACGTTCCCATCCAAACCGCTGGCGTCAGTTTAACTCCCTTGTATGACGATGTCAATCCCGAAAAAATCTCCCAAGCTGATTTCGACATCGTTACCGGCGGCAAGATCCAACGGTCGGCAAAACACCCCCCACCCTGGCGATATGAGCATCGCAGAAATGCCCAGAGCGTTCTCGACTTCCTCTTCGTGGGCCCTACAAGCGTTATTCGAGACCATGATTTCCTGCGGAAAGAGGCCATCACCATGCTTGTCGTTGTTCGTGACGCTCGATATCCCCTGGATCGCCCTAGCGTCAAAGAAGCAGCCGAAGCGCTTAAGATTCCTTTCTGTTTTATTGACGTCGAGCCTGGTCACTTGCTCCAGACATTCCCCATCATCGTCAGCGTCATAAACACCCATCGCCTCTCTAAAGACTATCGAACCACGTCTGTTACCAGTCAGGGCAATATTGAGACCAGTCGGGCCAAGCTTCTGGTGACCTGTGATACGGGCAACATGCTCTCGCCTTGCCTCGTGGTTGCCTACATCATGTTCCTGTTTGGGGAGGATATGAGAACGGCAGTTCAGTACATCAGTCTTCAGCGCTTTTGCATTAGCTTCGATGAAGCCGCCAAGCAAGCACTTTTGGTTTGGACTAACATTCTTGACGCCGAAATCGCCGTGGCACGTCAAAATCGCCTAGAAAGAAACCCTGAAGACAAGTGTAAACAAACCATTTTAGTCGAGCGCAACGCGACCTCCAAACGAGTTCTCGATGATATGATGAACGAGGACGAAGAAGATGCAACGGGGACTGATTGCGACATTGTTGGTGACCACGACCGTTTCTCCGGCCGGGAGAATTTCGCACCGTTTATAGACACCGGGTATAGCCAGGAATACAATTCGCACGAGTCCAATAGAGAGAGCTTCACATAAGGACTGATACCGATTTGCTACTTTTTTTTTTTTTTTTTTTTTTTTTTTTTTTTTTTTGCATTTCAAGGCTGGAAATGACGGCTAGACGGTAGAATCGACATGGGAGTCGGACATAATGACTTGGTTGCCGAACCATGCAGCTGCACCAGGCGTATGGCACGGGTTTCGAGCTGCTTGGTGTATGTTTGCGGGTGAGCTTGAGTTTAGACAAAAGGGAGGATGGAGGAAATGGCGTCTGGGAGTTTGGTGCTTTTTGAAACGTTATTTGATGATATTTTGTTTCTAGTATCCATATATTTATTTTCACATCGAGACTGCCTCCTGATGTGTGTTTCGGAAGCTGTGACAGCCAGTCTATAGAATTGGAACGCCATTACCAACCCCGAGATCAAAAGACAGAAGCGTCCATCTCCTGTACATAAAAAGCTCCTTGGAGATTCAAGCCATACAAACGGACAAGGTATAATTTTGCACCAAAGCTAAACACTTGCAACCGTACAAAGGCTTTGAATGCTTGAAGTATATTATTCCATCAATGTCATCACTTACGAGATCTTCCATCCCGGACTGCCAAAGTCCCAGTTCTTTTCTTTTCTTTTCTTTCTTTCTTCTCCTTCTTCTCCTTTTTTTTTTTTTTTTTTTTTTTTTTTTTTTTTTGGCTGGCCAGCTGGCACCACCACCAGCCAAGGACTGTCTGCCATCTGGCCAGAATCCCCTTTCGTCTGATCTAAACCGTTCCTCTATTTAATCCGTTTGTTTTCTTTTGTTTTCTTTTTCTTCTTTTGTTTATCCCAAACGCGTTGCGAACTTTGACAGCCACGCCTACTTCTTCAATCCTAGTGGGTTATCAGAGTTCCTGCAGACCTCGACCTCACATGATCCATCGTCAATCATTCATCATCTCGCTATCCAGTATCACTTTTCAATTATTTTGCATAATTGGTTTCTCCATACGCTACGGGATTAGCAACCACGGTTTCTGTGGCTCTACAGCTATTCTTCTCACCAGAGCGGCATTGCCCTGGATTGCCTGTAGTCGTGCTGGCCAACTCTCGCCAGTCTTCACTTTGTCTTCACTTCTGCGCCATCTTTCTCTACTTTGGCTCATCGCGTCTGGGTCGTACTGTATGTGCTTTGCATCTTAATTTTCCCGCAAATGCTAACTAGTCAACTCAGAAGATTGAATCGGCCAAAGCCATCATTGCTGTTGACCCATCTGCAACTTGAGAACAATTTCCACTAGTAATATTCTGGAAAGAATATCCATCATGGATTACGACGACACCCCAGACGTCTTGTTCAATCCGGAAGGCGATCCTTTGCCCGAGGTCTCTGACTTCTTCCCAGACCTGGAGCTAGACCTGGAGCCACGTTACTATAACATGCCGTTTGGGCGTCTAAGCCTGGAGCGAGAGCCTGCAAACGAGGAGGATCTTCCCCTAATGCCTGACGGTAAGTTAGCCGGCGGTGCTCTTCTTTCTGTATCGTGGACCCAACTAATGGCATTGCAGGAACCTTGGGCCCTGATGCGGGAACCCAACCACGAAGCCGTAGAGCTCGCGTTGTGCATTTGCCCCAGCCTGAGCAGCCACCTGCAGCAGCAGCGGCAGCGGTGGATGCGGATGAGGAATCAGCATCGACCACTCCGTTTTTGTATCAGGGTTGGTCTGAGCGAGACATTGCAGAGGAGCTTCTGACCCCAGAGACGTTCCATTGGTGGGAGCATCGTGACTCACTGGCTGAACAAGGGCTGCTTCCTGACATCCCCAAGATTTATCCTTCTGGTGCGCGACAGCATTCAACTGCCACGGGGTCTGAAGCAAAAAATTACACCATCCTATGGGAAGATCTCAGTTTGGGTGTCCGATGGATCATCATTCTGCGTCTCAGCGAGCAGCGTCCGTTTTCCGCGGTTATTATCTGGCAGCTCGATCTTTCTAAGCAACAGATTCACGACTTTTTCACCAGCTATATGAACTCTTGTGATCAGTGGAATGCTTTCGAGCGTAGCGTTGCTGATAGGGTCAAGGCCTTTGGAGGACTTGGCGAGCAACGAAACCTGGTGCTTACCAACTGGATTCATGAGCATCGCCCACTGATGCCCCACGATCGCATCACTCAGGAAGATGTTCGAATGGGCCTTCGCTTCCTTCAAGAGCATGGAATTGTCAACCATAATGTTGATCTCCAGGCATGGGCTGATGAGAAGGAGCCCAAAGTCTTTGCTCGCATCCAGGTTGATGTCGCCACCCTGAAGGACTGCATGGATTACCGACTTCTCCGAAGAGTTGCAGCCGCCAAGATGATCAATGCTGATGAAGTTAAGGACGCTATCAGACAGCGAGCGAGTGGCAATCGCCGCATTGAAAGCAATGCCCTCAAAGACCGCGTCATGAAGAATGATACCTTTCTTGGAACGCTCAAACAGGTTGTGCCTTAGGAAGGCGAACCCGTATCCGATGCTGGTGAGATTTCCAAGGAAGCCCAAGCCGTTCTAGGCACCATCTCGGCAGACCTGCGCATTGGCGAGCCCATGCCCATGCCAATTCCACCATACCAGAGAGAGCAGAAGGCAGAAGAGGCCTATCGGGCTCTGAAGCGCATGGTTCCGGAGCTGCAGCCTCAAACTTGCCCAGGAGGACTGGCCAGGACCCAATGGGAAATCGACAACGGTTATCCTCATGGATATGTAAGTTTTTCTTTCTTGGGGCGCTTGAGTGAACTGACGCTTGGTTGACTAATGCGATGATACCTTTGTAGAACTGGGAATACACGCCTCTTCATCATGGCGAGGACGCTGCCGATATGGAGTCTATTCCTGTCCCTGAAGGTCTGACGACCCAAGAGCCTTCTATTCTGGCCACTGTACGACAGGGTATTGCCCAGAAACAAGCTGCGGGAGATGCTAGTCCATCTGATCAGACACCTGCCGACTTCCAATCGCCTGAGCAGGCTCAAAGGTATGAACAATCTTCTCCTATCCAATCTCGTGCTGCACCGCTTCGAAATAACGTGCCAAGGTCTCGGATAGGAACTGCTCGAGAACGCTTCATGACAAGCAACAGCAAGGGGCAACTCATGGTTGGCATCGCGGCAGACATCCCTTCAGTGACTGGCAAAGCCACCCAGAACCCTGGCTTCATCACACAGTTTGCTGAGATAGGACGTTGTAGCCAGCCTGAGGCGCAAAGAGCAGTGGAAGAAGAACCCGAACCAAGTCTTCCAGATCTGAGTCCCGCAGAGGACCTTGGACCGGATACCAATGCTGTATTGGAAAGAAGCAAGCGACAGCGTCGGCCTAGTGCCCGTGCTCGCGAATCTTTGCAATATGCTTTGGAGATGGGAACATGTGCTGAAACAATCTCCGAGAAGCTCCAAGGGAAAAAAGCGCGGTCGTCCAAGCCAAAAGGAAAGCAAGCAAGCGAAGCTAAAGGCCCCCAAGACTCCAAAGGGTCCAAAGGGTCCAAAGGGTCCAAAGGCTCCCATGACTCCCACGACTCCCAAGGCGGGCCCGAGCCTACACAGGAAGCTGGCACCCAAGATTCAGCAGCAGGAGGACGAGGAGGACGAGGAGGAAGACGAGGAGGAGGAGCAGCAAGATCAGCAGTAACGGTGCCTCGTGTCCAGACGAGTGGCGGCCGGGCTCATTCGTATGCCGCTGCACAGGTAAGCATCTCGCATCCACACCAGTCAGTCACTGTCTCGTTCAAACCCGGTTAACCTTGTGATAGAAGCCGTCACTGCCAGTCGTGGCTGAAGCCTCGAAGCTAGAGGAAGAGGATCAGTGTCACTGTATTGTGCGCAAGCCAGGCGAACCTGGTTCAGAGCTTTCAACTGCCAGTGATATACAACAGAGGCCATGTAGAAGACGAAACTGCAGAATTCGGAGGCTGGAGAATCATTTTGGATTGATGAGAGGGCAACACATCAACGAGCGCCCACCACCTGTTTCTTCAACCGAGTACGCTTGGGCCGCAGTCGATGCTGGATTTGCTGTCGAAGCCATCCGGGCTTGCTATGCTCTGACGGCGGATTTCACCAACACAGAGTTGCTGGTGCCACAACAACACCAGATGGATCGAGATACGGCTCAGGCAACTATTGCGTCGTGCGAAGCAGAATACAATCGGATCGAAAGCCTTCGCCGATCGGAAAATGGACCGATCGCTGAGAGAGCCGAGTTGGCTGGTGTTGCCGACACGGCAACTTTTGCAATCCATGCCATCGAAGCTTCTCTTGCTTTTCAAGGAGTTTGGGATTCTGACGAGACTGACAACGACTGTGAAGAGCAGCAAACACAACCAGCTACGTAATGGGAAGATGTTCTTGCTCGTTTTTTTTTTACGACAACGAAGATTGACGAATGAAAATTCTTTTTCTTTTTTTCCTATTTTTTTCTCTCTTTTGCTTTTCATTGCTCTATCGGATGCATTGTCGATTCGACTTCGGGAAAGGACTATATGGATGAGAAAAGTTGCATACACAGAGACACACAATGCTTGTTGGCTTGTTGAAATACTTGATTCAACGAACGACATCGGGAGATGATTAGCTCCACATCATTGGTTTGAGATGCATTGCCACGTTTGGAACAGTTGGCTTTGGTATGATTTGCTATGTCTGGTCTGGATTGATGGTCGACAGTTCGTTTCATGGACGAGGATGGTTTTTGCGTTTGCATAAGCTCAATCCTCTTTTCTTTGCCGGTGGCAAGTACTTGTTTGCTTCTATGATGTTGCAAAGTGTGGCAGAGGCACACAGATTTCATGTTTGGGTTGATTTGTACGGATATTCTAAGGGATCGATTATTTAAGGGAGTGATTGTTGAAATAAAACTTGCATTGTGACACTTGATGCATTCTCACCGCGGTGACTGTTGTACTCTGTGACTTGTGACGATGTGACGCCGTTTCTTTCTCACTGCAGCAATCGAGTAGAAAAAAAGAGACACCAACGCAATGAAGGTATTACAGAACGGCAAATTGCTGCTGAATTGTGCTAAATAGCGTGTTGTCTTTGAAGGAAACGGGCATCTCAGCTGCTTCTGCCCGGTGCACGTGCCTTGCATGCTGCTCTCCTGCCGTTCGCTGCTCTCAGCCTCTTCAACTGCAAACGCATTCACCGCCCGCCGATTTTCTCTTTTTGTGCCATCTTTAGTGAATTTATTTCCTTTCTTGCTTCTACACCTTCGTTTCCATTTCATCCGAGGTGCTCTTTTTCACGGATATTTCGGATCAAACCTTCACAACTTTGTCTCTGAACCAGACAGGTAGCGGCTTTTTCTCACCTGCCCCTGTCTCTGCAATCACCATCTGATGTAATCCTCGTCCTACTATCTAAGAATTTGGTCAGATCCTGATGTCAGAGAGCGGAGGCCTGCTGCTAGAGGCAGCGTCGTTGCAGGCCATGTCGACGCCAGCAGACAAACCCATCGATCCTCCTGCTACAGGCGCGGACGATCTCTCAGCTAAGCCTCCAGATATGATTCTACCGGAGCGACCTAAAGATTCAACCCCACAGCCTCACAAGGAGCACCCACAGATGACAGCCGCTCCGGAGGACGATGATGATGAAGTTGAGGATATCGATCAGTTCAACGAAGCCACTGACGCGCAAAAGGCCCCAATAGCGAAGAAAAGACAGCAAGACTTGGCATTCCAAGACTGGCTGGACAAGAATCAGCAAGAATTTGCTACGGCTGCCAAGGCAGACCTGGACCGTCACCTGGACAAACTATCAATCACGCGACTCGTCAGGGACAGCTTCCAGCAGACGATCATTACGAGTCCTCGCGAGTACCAGATTGATCTGTACGAGAGAGCAATAAATGAGAATACTATCGTCGTTCTTGATACGGGTAAGAGCCCTCAAATTCTCTGCCAAGAGGTCCCCTTTCTGACTGAAGGGGCCGTATAGGGTCTGGGAAAACACTGATCGCTGCCCTTCTCATGCGACATATTCTCCAACGAGAGCTGCAAAATCGTGCCGAAGGCCACAAGCACAAGACTGCCTTTTTCCTTGTGGAGAAAGTTGCCTTGTGTTTTCAGCAACATGCCGTTCTGACCACCAACCTCGAGTTCCCAATTGGCAAGTTTTTTGGCGAAATGGCAGGCGTGATCAGGTCTCAAGAATACTGGGATAAACAATTTGCAGAAAACATGGCATTTGTGTGCACTGCACAGATATTGCTCGACCTCCTAGCTTGTGGATTCATCTCCATGAGCCAGATCAATTTGCTTGTCTTTGACGAGGCACACCATGCAAAGAAGAGTCATCCTTACGCTCGTATCGTAAAGGATCATTATATGCGCTCACGAGATGCACGCCCTCGTATTCTCGGTATGACAGCATCGCCGGTTGATGCCTTGACGAAGGATGTCCGGTATGCCGCCGCTGAACTGGAGAGCATGCTCTGCAGTAAAATCGCCACCATCTCCGATGAAGCCCTGATGAAAAGCCAAGCAGATCGTCAGCAAGTCGAGGTCAAGGAATATTATGATAAATTGGAAGATCCTGAAAACTCGAGAACGAGGCTTTGTGATTCCATTTCGCTCTGTGTCCGCAGCAATCCCCGATTTAAAAAACATCTGGATTTTGCATCCGCCGCATCCTCAACTCTTGGGACATGGTGCGCTGATCGCTACTGGCAACTCCTAATCACAGATAACGAGATGCTCAAAATCGAAGCAAGGACTGGACGTGATAGCTTGGACCTCGATGTCACCGCTGGCGATCTGGCGATGGCAGCGGTAGCCCAAGTGAGAGACATTATCCGGGACCACGAGTTTGGGGCTATCCAGGCTGGTTCTTCAGAACTTTCGTCCAAAGTGAAGACGCTTTACGATGTCCTTGAAGATGCCTTCTGTAAGCGGCAAACAAAGAGATGCATCGTGTTTGTGGAAGCAAGATCAACTGCTTTTCTTCTGGCGGATCTGTTTCAGCAGCCGGGGATGCAGATTCCTGGAATGAAGGCTACCTATATGGTGAGATCTGTCATATGGTTTCCTCACACTGGCGCTGACTTATTGTTCGATTAGATTGGCACTCAGGGTACCTCCGCTAGCGCTGCGTACATGTCCTATAGAGACCAGATATTGTCCCTCCAAAAGTTTCGATATGGTGAAACGAACTGTCTGTTTGCAACGTCCGTTGCGGAGGAAGGAATCGATGTACCCGAGTGCGATGTCATTATCCGATTTGATCTGTACACATCTGCGATTCAATACATTCAGTCCAAGGGTCGAGCACGACAAAAGTCATCTCTCTATGTTAGCATGATGGAGGAAGGAAATATGGAACATCTGCGCAAACTACGACGGGCAGCCAGGGATGCTCATGCGCTGCGGCAGTTTTGCTCTGCCCTGCCTGAGGACCGCAAGGTTCAGGATTTTATCATTGGCCCTGATGTTTTGGCTGCTCAAGAACAGGTAACTCAGAAGAGATATACCATCGCTGAGACGGGCGCTCAGCTTACGTTCATTTCGAGCTTGGAAGTGCTGGCCAAGTTTGCCTCGTCGTTTCCAAACAATACCGAAGGCCGAGTGCTGCATTTAGAGTACATTGTCAATTCCATCGGGAACAAGTTCATTGCTCGGGTTGCCTTACCAGACGGATCTCCAATCAGGATGTTTTCGGGAGAAATGCAAAGAAGCAAGCAGCTGGCAAGATGTTCTGCTGCCTTTGAAGCCTGCGTGTATCTGATCGGCAAAAAGTACATCAATGATAATTTACAGCCGGCATTTACCAAGAAATTGCCCGAGATGCGAAACGCGAGGCTGGCGATTTCATCAGACAAGAAGTCAGAATACAATATGCGAATTAAACCGGATTTTTGGTCTTCATGCCTCGCCCCAGAACCGCCAACTAGTTTATATCAGACGACCATAGCCCTTGATCAGCCGGAAGCTCTTGGGAGAGCGTCTCGACCTTTGATCCTCTTGACTAGGAAGCCATTGCCCAATATACCGAGCATGCCTTTGTTTTTCGGTGGCGGTCGGACGTCGATTCTGCGCCTTGCGAATTCGCAAACTTCATGTGAAGTGCTGCCTCATGAAATAGAGACACTGGCGAGTTTTACGCTGAGGCTCTTTGCCGACGTTTTCAGCAAGAAATATGATGCCAAAGTACACGAAATTCCATATTTCGTTGCTCCTAGCAAGCCCTCGCCAGACAGCGACAAAGAAGCAGAGATTGACTGGGATGCTGTGCGATATGCACATGAAAATGAGCGACTTAAGTGGGAAGATGCTCCAAGTGAGTTCTTTAAAGACAAGCTCGTTACAGACCCGTGGGACGGATCTCGAAAATTCATCTTGCACGGTATCAATGCAGAGCTCAAACCGTCCGATCCAACGCCAAAGGGTGTTCCGCAACCCAAGAGTCTGGGGTACAGAAAGGTTGAGAAAAACATCAAGGAATACAGCAACAGCCTTTCTGTCAAATCGAGGAATAGAAGAAATTGGAGGGATGACCAGCCAGTCATCAATGCAGAGCTGCTTCCTATACGTCGAAACTTCCTAGACGAGTTTTTTGTAGACGACGAGAGTGATCGCACTTGTTATATCATCCTTGAGCCCCTTTGGGTGTCACCGGTAAGTCCCGTTCCTCTTGAGACTGAGTTCCATCAGCATTCTAACCCGTCTCTAGATCCCGGTAGATGTCGTCTCTATGGCCTTGGTTTTACCTGTAGTAATGTATCGAGTCGACTCCGTCTTGATCGCTCTTGAAGCATGTTCCCTCGCCGGTCTGACTATCCGCACTGATCTTGCCCTCGAGGCAGTGACAAAGGACAGTTTCAACACTGGAGAGCATGGCGAACATCAAATCGATTTCCAGCCCGGAATGGGCAAGAACTACGAGCGCCTGGAGTTTCTTGGCGATACATTTTTGAAAATGGCGACGACAATATCCGTCTATACTCGCTTCCCCAATGCAGATGAATTTGGGTACCACGTCACGCGAATGGTGATGCTGTGCAACCAGAATTTGTTTAAGCATGCCGTAGACAAGGGCTTGCCTGCCTACATCCGCACTAAAGCGTTTGACCGTCGGGCATGGTATCCGAGTAACATGACGCTGAAGAGAGGTAAAGCAGCCAGAACGGAGACTAAGCATTGTCTGTCGCACAAGTCGATTGCAGATGTTTGTGAGGCGCTCATTGGAGCAGCTTACATGACAAGCACCACCGACAATATGGACATGGCGGTCAAGGCAGTTACAGCCATGGTCTGCTCAGTCAATCACACAACACTTGAGTACAAGGACTATTTCGCAACGTTTGTAGTCCCTAAGTGGTACAGCCAGCAGACATCCGCTGCACAGCGCCTCACCGTGGACAAGGTGGCCGAAATCACCGGCTATCGCTTCCAGTATGCCCCTCTCGCACGCAGCGTTTTCCGACACCCATCATACGTGTTTGAGATCAACATCCGAGACTACCAACGGCTCGAGTTCTTAGGAGATGCGCTGCTGGACATGGCGGTGGTGGATTTTCTGTTCAAGCGGTTTCCCGAAGCAGATCCCAAGTGGCTCACAGAACACAAGGTGGCAATGGTGTCGAACCAGTTCCTCGGCTGCCTCTGCGTCAAGCTTGGTCTTCACAAGCATATCCTGTTGGCTACATCTGCTCTCCTCAGCGACATCGGGCGGTACGCAGCACAGCTTGAGCATGCTGAGCAAATGGCTCGGCAGAAACCACAGAGCGGTGATTTGCAATCTACTTCCGACAAAAGCTCCCAAGCTGAAGCCCAAACCGCCCCCCGGGATTTCTGGATCGAGGTGCCACAGCCCCCCAAAGTTCTCGCTGACGTCGTTGAAGCCTTAGTTGGGGCCATGTTTGTTGACTCTGGATATTCATTCTCTGTCGTACTGGGGTTTTTCACCAAGTTCATCAAGCCCTTCTTTGAGGATATGGCCCTGTACTCGTCCTTTGCTTCGAATCACCCGGTCACGGCCCTGTCGCACAAACTACAGAACGACTTCTGCTGCACCCAGTGGAAGCTTCATGTAGCCACTGTGCCGGCACCCATGGAGGCTGGGGTCGCGGTGATGTCTGAGAGCGAGCTCATCTGTGCGCTCATGGTACACAACAAGGTGATTGCCCATGCCACATCGTCGGGGAGCGGCATGGAGGCAAAGTTGGCGGTTTCCAAGCTAGCGCTGGAGAAGCTCGCACTTATCCAAGACGCGGCTCAGTTTAGAGATGAGATGGGGTGCGATTGTAGCGGCGGTCCAGCAACGGCCTCGAGCTAGACAAACGGCCGCGTCAATCCTTTAGAAACATGGCCCGCACATGCAGGTCAGTCGGGGGGGCGTGTGCTGCGAACTACATTCAGGGGGATACAGAGATGGGGGTTATGATGCTGGTACAGCTGGGTTGTCACTTAGCACAGAGAGATTTAACGTTTTTCTCATGCATGGCTGGACCTCGGTCTGCTGCAGTGCCTTGCAATGGAACGTGCATTGGAACACTTCTCGCGTCGATGGAAAACCCACTTTGATCGTGTACAGAGAGGAAATCGTGGGCGTGATTGGTTCGGAGGAGATTGCTGGGCGCGTGTTTACGGGTCAGGGACAAACCTGACGAGATCTATTGAACGGGGTTTGCTGAACTAGGCCATGTACTAGACAGAGAGGGGGGGGTTGGTGCGAAAGAGGGGAGGGGGGCTGAGTTCTAGTTTCCCCGTGATTTTCGGCGGACAGAAGCTGGAGTCGTCTCTGGCCTTTGTGCTTACCTTGTTCTTATGTAGTGGACGGGGGCTACTGGGGAGGATGATGGACTTGGGTCGTTTTTTTTTTTCTTACCAGTTTGAAGCTACCGGTTTTCAGGGGCTTCCCTTGCTCGCGATGAAGAATTGTGGCGGGTCTCTAGATAACGCAATAAGTTTGCTCTCATATTTTCGAGTCAGCTACCAAGCTATCAAGTCTTTAGTCTTTTCTCATTTTCCAAACCCCCTGTCTAGAGTGCATCTAGGCCTGACACCACGTGGGCTTGCGGAAAGCTGAGACGCTCACGACTCGGTGATGTCAAAAAATCTCGTAAATCAGCTGGTGGTCTAAACTGATGGGTTTTCTTTCCTTTTTTTTTTCTCTTCGTATTATCCATCACTGTGATTGATGTCACGTAGCTGTTTGGCAGAGTTGGAAATTAAACAAAACGAATAGATAAAAAGTAATTACTTGCTAGATAGATAAATGGGTAGAATCCCCGCTCTCATCACATGCGACTCAGCTGCTGCCCTTCAGCAGCTGGAAAAATATGCCTTTAAAAAAAAAAGTCCCATCCGTCGCAGATCAACAACGCCATGCTCGAAAAAAAAAAAGTTCAAGAAATGCACTCCAGAAAAACAAAAACAAAAGAATTATTTTCCCCATGTCAATGGTGTCGAGGACACGCTGTTTTGGTAACACCATCCTCCCCCAATCCGAAAAGTTTTGTATTAATTTTTCGTTTTTTTTTTTTTAAAACCATCATTACTTCGTCGTAGCAGCGTCGACCTCGCTGTTCTCCTGGCTGGATAATTTGCTTCCTCGTCGAGCAGATGAAGGGTCGAGCAGTCTTCTCCGCTTAATCTCCTTGCGGAGTTTCGCGATTGTCCGCATGTCAAGCTGCTGTCCATCTATACCTTCAGAGCCCTTGGCGGCACTGTTTTGAATCAGAGTTGAGAGTAGCTTCAGTGCTCGCTCTTCGGGGAGCTCATCGGATCGCACAGAAGCCTCGGTATCTGAGTCGGAGTCGTAATCGTAGCCGAGGGCCAACAGCCGCTCGCGCTGAGTAAACGGCCTCGGAGCGTTTAGCCGCGATTTTTGAAGGGCCGTAGGCACTCCCACGACGGATGCTTCATCATCGCCCATTTCGGATACATCGGTGGGAGTCATGGGCATGTCTGGCCACTTGGGTGTAGGGAGGCTCTCCGTCTCATTAAAAAGCCCTGGAAGGCTCTTGCCGTCGTCGCCAAATCCCTGGTCTCTGAATAAAAGAGCTTCACCGTCCCGTCCTGCGTGTCGACGCTTGTCGCGAAAGGAATCGGCGTCTGAGTCGGATATGCTGGCAGCGTCATAGCTGCTAATGCTGAGGCCTCCGTGGCGATGAGTTGGAGACAGTGGGTTGAAGCTCGGCTGCTCCTCTGACGGTGTGGCGGGGGATATGAAGATGGATTCATCACCCGAGTCGTCCTCTTTGCAGGTGAAATCAGGGGCGACGGCGCTTTCGCCAGCTCGAGATCGAAGATCGCGGGAAGAGGCTCCAACGAAAGTTATCTCATTGAAAAGCGAATTGTGCGGTATGTCTATAGAGGTATCTGCTGTGCGAATACTCCGGCCGCCAGTAAGTTGATGACTGGAATAATCAGATTGAGCAAAAGATGAGGTCGATCCCCGCTTGCCAAAGGTGCGCACAGAAGGCGGCAGTCTCTCGGTGCTTTCCAACTGAAGATTGCCCGAGCTGTTAAAGGTAAATGAAGGTGCATATTCTGAGGGCGATTCAATCGTGTCATCCCAAGCAGATGCGGTCGGTTGGAGATGATCGCCGGCATATTTATTGAACCGGCTCCAGTCATTTTCGACCCTGTGGCGGAAGCTGTGCAGCTGGTTGGGCGAAGTTGGCGTCTTAGCACGCTGCTGGTGTAATGGCATGGATCTGTCGGAATGAGGCAGCAAAATAGAATTGAGTTGTTCCCGAGCTGAGCGAACCGATCCTGGCACCGTCCCAGAAAGAGGCTTACCGCTGGGTAAACTGTACTGCCTAGGCTTGTAGCGAGGGACACCAGGTGGCGAGGCAGAGCGAAGTTCTGGAGAGAATGCGTTTTCCTCATCTCGCAAGTAACGACCATCCGCCGTCCTTGGAGCCTGCAGTGGCGTGGAGGCACGACTACCACTGATAGAAATCTGCCCATAAGAGCTTTTTGACTGGAGGCGACTATTATGGATATCGTGCATGTCAAGGGTCGTGGCCGTTTCGAAAATCTCCCTTGCAGGGCTGAGCTTCCCCCTTGACATTGGACGACCACCGAGAGTTTGTCGGGTGGACGGGCCGGCGCTACTTCCGATTCTAGGAGAAGGCAGGTCTCTGTAGCGATCTGGTATTGGCGGCACCGCGTACACGCCCCTGGAAGAGCTGGCTGTAGAAGCACTGCCTCGTGGGCGATGTGGAAGCGGCGAGCCGGTTAGGGCAGGCTGGATGTTTCTATCGGCAACATCCTCGCCATATTCACGAGAGCCAGATGCTTGGAGTCTTGACCTGAAGTCATAGGGTTTGAACTCCCCTTGGGCATCTAGAATATCGACAAAAGCCGAAGAGCGTCGGCGGGGGAGGGAGAAGTTCGGCGTCAAGGGTGTAAGCCGGTCCGTCGTGCTACGACTTTGAGGCCGTTCGCGGTCGCCATATTTGGGAACGCTGCTCAACGATAAGCCGGCTATGGTTTCTTTGGGGCTGCGTCCGGTGGCCTTGAGCTGAATTTGAGGTTGCGGACTGTCGGAATCTTTTGGATTTGTCTCAGGTCGTCCCTCGGTCACACCCACGAGCCGAGGCTTGAGCAGTCGCTGGGATGGGTCTGGCGTTCTCGTTCCGCTTTCACGACTGGCGATAATGCCTATAGCAGCTATTAGAAGCCTGCACACAAGACTATTGACTGAGACACTGGTAGGCAAAGACAAACCTCGAGCATGTGGAGAAGGAGACAGGCCTCTTTGTTGACATGTTGCGTCAACGGATGGACGTTTGCTCAAGAAATCGAGTAGACCCATGATGGCAACCCTAGAGTTGGCTGGCTAGGCCATACGGCAGATAGCAAAGAACAGCTTCTCGAGACGAAGCTTCTCTCTTCTCCTGCCTTCACCGTAGCAGCTGTGAGCAACTTGGAGCTGCTGCGGCCGCTGCCTCTGTTCCAAGTGGTTGTGCAGAGGCAACAAATTAAGTGCTCTGTTGCAATATGTAAAGCGGGTATTGGGCGACGAAAAAAAGAAAGGAATCGAGGGCAACGAGGATATTACTAAGTGTACGAAGTACAAGATAAACAATAGAAAAAGGCAATGCGGAGGATATGAAGGAAGAGAAAGAAAGACGGAACTGGGAGAAGGAGAAAAGAACCCAGCCCGTCTAAAGATATCCGGGGGAGACTAACAGACAAGCATCCGGACCAAACACAGGCATAGACTTACCCAGGCACTCGGGCACCCCACTGGTGTGTGCGGCAGGGGTGTGAGCAAGCTGTCTGTCTGGTCTACACAGAGTAGCACGGAGTAGCACGGAGCAGCGATTCTAGCAGCTGCAGCTTGCGAGAAGCCACACGGCTGTGGGTGGGCTGGTCTGGATGGATGGGCGCCCAGGCCGCTGGGAGTACCCGCCAGGTATCTGGCCGGCGATGCCATGGAGAAGGCCGGTGATTGATCTTGGCTCGAGCGAGATGGACAGGCATTCCTTGTCCGGAGAGAGACGCTGGCGAGAGCTGAATGCTGACGCTGGTCGTTTCCTAGTACGAGCGCAGTACGTCCGATGCTATCAGCAAGTGTCTGCACCGCTGCGTCACGGCCGGAGGCTGTGAAACATGGAAGAAGCGGGCGACGGCACATACCACCGCGCTGAGCCTGTACATAGTACTTGGGCACGCGCGAACCCGCTACAGACCTCAAATGTCGCTCCAGGCCGAGCCTTGACCAGAATACCCCTGGCGGTCGAGAAGAGCAGCGAAGACGCCGTCGCCGCCACAATGGCAACCATCGAGCGCCAGCAGCCCGCACTACCAATGGCGCAACTCCCTTCTCCGTCGCTGCAGATTGAGGGCCCCGCCGGCCGAGGAGCTCCAAGGGAAGCCCGCCGAGCTGAGGTTCACGTTGGGAGGCGTAGAGGACGAAAGACACAGTGGTAGCCGAGATCGGTAGGGATGGAACAAACAGAGCCGGGCCGAGAGAGAAGAGCTGAGAGATTCCATGGCCGGCGATGAACGATGCAGACAGGGGGGTCTCCGATATGGTAAGAGGCGTCTGGTGAGATGGAGCCGCCCAGACGATGACCGGGTTGGTTTGAAGAGGAGAGAGAAATCTTGGGTCGAGGAGCAGGGTTGGGAGAGGTAGACCGTGGTGTACGGGGGGGTTACAAGGAGGGTACAAGGATTTGGTGGGTGGCGGTGCCTTGCAGCAGCGTATCCTCAGCTGAGCGATCAGGTACCGGCGAGAGCAGGAGTGCTGGGAACAGATAGCGATCAGGGCATATCCCTGTCCCGCAATGTACCCAGCAGAGCACGAGATTTGAGACGGCGATGGATGCTTTTTTGCTTTTGGGGAGCTGTAAGGAATGGATCAATCAATCTGTTGTGGAATAATACAGCTGAGTTGGGTGCATTCATAGACAGTATCTTAACTCACTGAGGTACTAGGTATTAACCGCCCGTCCATTCAATTCCATCCTCTACAGGGCATTTCGATTACCTGTATAGGTCCATGTTTGGCCGACGCATCCATGTACTCTGTACTAAGGTACCTGCAGGTACAGACCCCCCAGGACGGAGCACACGCTGCGCAACATCCTCCCCTGACTCGCACTGTAACACCTGCCACAACCATGTCCCGATCGTCATCAAGTCACATGAGAAAAGGTTGACAATTTAATTATACAACACCAGAAATTAGCAGACTGACGAGCTACCTGAAGTGCCGTACATTCTCTTCTTGGCAGGTACCTACCTTGGTATTGATGCTCGCAGGGGCAGATTACAGAGTTGCAGCCACACTCAGCTGTCAACTTCACCGCCCAAAGCCCTAAAAGCGCCCCCCTACGAGCCAGAATCCGGGGGGCGCTTTCAGTGGAGACCCGGCGATCTCAGTGCACCCGAGCTTTCAATACTACGAGGTACCTATAGAGTACCTATCCACCAGCAGAACTGGAAAAAAAATTAGTACCTGACCGGAAAAAAATACTGGAGCTCCATCCAAATGATGCATGGATGTCGGATGCTGTCCCAGTCACAAACATTCATCTGATCCATCCATCCCTTCCATCACAGCGAATCATCGTCGTTGCTTCGTCTCTCCTCCTGTGGCACCTCTAGGCAACAACAAAGTTTGACAGTCGACCTCGAGGCTTTTGCAATGGAACCGGAGCGATGCGATATCGAGCATGGCGCCTCTGCTCATCTCTCTGGTGGACATGGAAGCCTGCAGGAAGACGGCATTCCTGCCAGGAGCGTGACAGCCATCACTCTATCAATGCGCTGCTTGGCTGGGATGGCAGCCGTCGAATCATCTTGTCGGCCGAGCCGTCCAAGCCATATACCCGACACCACGGGTGAAACAGCGTCAACTCTAAATCGCTGGTCGTCTCGAACAATGGACAGGTCCAGTGTGCCGTAGTGTGCCGTGATCACAAGGACACGCCAGTTGTGCATCTTTGTCTGACATGACAAACGACAGCTCGTTAAGCATTACGGCTCACAGGCGGTGAAACTCCCTGCCTTCAGCTCTGCTTCCCGTTTGCTAGCCATGGACGGCGAGGAGAAGCGCTGCGGCCGATCCGGACAGCCGCTTTCTTTAGTCGACGCCTTCATCAGTCTTGGCCCGTTACTCTTCGGCACTGGCTGGGCCTTCACGTCACGTCATGGCGACCTGAGCATGCAGTGGGTTGGAGATGTACGCACAGACTGAACATTAAATCCCAAAGTCGTACGGCGAGTCGACTCAGTTGGCGGCGGCGAGCAGATTAATTGCCGGAATTGTCGATTGATGGCAAACGAAGCCCGGCGGAAAGCAAGCAATGCCAAGCACAGATGGCTTCAAAGCACTGCTGCTATTCGCCTTGCCCCTGGCCAAAGCGTGGCCACCCGCTCTGAAACAGGAGGCCTTGCCTGGAGTTGGAATGGCTCCCACTCGTAAGGTTTCCCTGGGCTCGGCATCATTCATTCACAGCGCGCAGAGCTACAATAAACGACCATGAGATGAACGCCGATAGCTCCCTTCCCAACGTCCATATTTGCTGGAGAATGCCTACCACGCCCACCTACATGCAGGATGATCACATGGAGTTGTTTAGACTAGCTCATAGCCTTATCCCATTACCCCTGTGAAGAAAGGAGCTATCACATTTCGCTAAATCGGCGCCAACATTCGTCAGCCAGTACGAGTCTCTTATTGGGCTGCCTGCACCGAGATCCACGTCACGATCGCCATTACACCCGGCGTAGAGATCAAACTGAGCAGCAGAAACCAACAGTGGGCCGATCTTGCAATCTTGGCCTTGCTAGGCTAGATGCCAGGCGTCGTTTGACTACCCAATGAAACTGTGCCTGGAACAGCCAAGCAAGCCCTACAAAGAGATTCGAAATGGGCCACAAAGGCACACCAGCAAGGGATTGCAACTTACCAGGTAAGAAAGGAAGGCTTGTTCTTATTCTTTCGGTGTACGTACTATGTCTACCAGACAGGGCAGCGGTTGGATGAGGATGCATCTTGGATCTTGGCGCATTCCCCAACGGCTTCCAACAAGTTGACAAACTGCGTCGAGTCCCATCACCCCCAAGTCCAAGTGCCCGACATTCCACAAGGCTTTGGGAGCTGCAGCGGCTGAGAAGTGGGTGTAACCAGCTAGAACATGATGCCACCAAGATGCCATTGGTGGTGTTCACGAAATGTATTACTCCAAAAAAAGTCAAACTACCTGCCAGGGGTTCCCCTTCAACATCCAGCAAAGATTCAATATCTGCGCATAATCCAACCTGAAGTGCTATTCTATTGCTTCAATTTGCGGCTTGCCCAAAGCAACAAGCAAACACCCAATAGCCAGGTCTCGGTTATTTTTTTCCCGAGCCAGCGAAAAGCGACATTACCGGTGAAGGTGCTAGTCCAATCACGCCAAGACGGAAGCTCTATATCCAGGTCGATTGCGATATACATTAGCAATTACCCTATAAATCAAGTTGTCTTGTTTGGCGCGTGGTAGCCTATTTCAATTAAGGGTTGCCTCCATATCGCTCTTCTCTAGCAATATTTGTTGTTTCCGCTGGACCGTGCACATGGCTGTGTTACCCGGGCTGCGGTGGCAGGCGACGACAAGAATATGAGGCTGTGATAGTCTCTGTGTGTTCCATCACATTTCATTTAATGCGGCATCCAGAGGTGGTGGCGTGGATTTGACTTTGATTGGACAGTCCAAGCCGTATTTCTCCTATTTCATTAAAAGAAAACCAGATCAAATCTCTTGCACTCAGATCAATCGCGACTACAATTCGTTGATCGAGCCGCCGCCTCTACAATCAGCTTGGCTCATCTACCGATCGGCCCCTGGGAGCTGAATCATGTGCTACCACAAGTTTGTGATATGTCCCATTGACCAAACAACCGGGCCTTGAGTTGTGACGTGTCTTTGAGTTAATCTGTGGCGCCTCGACGACCACGAATCCCGGTTGACTGTTCCAATCAACAGTGGCACCAGCTGACAGAGAATGCATCAATCTCCCTGCTTCGCTTACACGCCATAGACGAGGAGACGGGACGATTCATTTGCGCATCAATAGCATTCAACTTCAATCTACTTTCACCACAGGGTAGAGGAACGGCGCTGTGAGTGATGCCCGTATCATGGGGGTACCACTACTACTGGGAATAGCATCCATCGCCCCCAATTACACCCCGGACAATCCATCACCGCCACACACACGAAAACCGTGACCCAACCAGCGGCTAATAAATGGGGACTCTGTTTCCGGCTTAGATCCGAGACACGCAATCCAGCCCCCCAATCGAAGCAGGCAAACCGCGTTCCAAACCAGGCGACGTGCGAAAGTCAGCTCTGTTTTGTTTTCGTGCTGATAGCCGGCTTGAAGTGGACAATCAACTCATTGATAGCAGCATGTTGTCAGCTGGAGTGCTACTAGGCTGCCTGGCCAGCCTTGCGGTTGCGCAGTTCCCGCCAAAGCCGGAGGGCGTCACCGTGCTCAGGTCCAAGTTCCACGAGAATGTGACCATTTCCTTCAAAGAGGTCAGTTGCCGTTTAATGCTTCTGGTTTCACTAGCTGCTTGTTGCTGACCGGAGTGGATGAACCAGCCCGGAATTTGCGAGACTACTCCAGGCGTCAAATCGTATGCCGGCCACGTCCATCTTCCTCCGCGGCTCCTTGAAGATGCAGACGGCGAGCCCCAGAATTATCCCGTCAACACGTAAGTGCAGACTCACAACACAGTCAAAAGCAAGTCCGTTTCTCATGTCATACCCAGGTTCTTTTGGTTCTTTGAAGCCCGCAAGAATCCCTCAACTGCCCCCCTCGCCATCTGGCTCAATGGAGGGCCGGGGTCCTCATCTATGCTCGGTTTGCTCGTGGAAAACGGCCCTTGCTTTGTGAATGAAGATTCCAAGTCGACTGTGCTCAACCCGTGGAGTTGGAATAACGAAGTCAATATGCTGTACATTGACGAGCCCAACCAAGTTGGCTTTTCCTACGACATTCCCACCAACTGCACGGCCAACCTCTCAGACGAGGGAGGCCTCAAGCTCCAGCCCGCCGACTTCTCCACCCAGCTCCCCGACCTCAACTTTACTTCCATGGTTGGCACCTTTAGTAGCCAGAAGCGCACTCATACAACCAACAGCACTGCCCAGGCAGCCCACGCCTTGTGGCACTTTGCCCAGGCCTGGTTCTCCGAGTTTCCCCACTACAAGCCCAGCGACGATCGCATCAGCATCTGGGCCGAGAGTTATGGAGGCCACTACGGCCCAGGGTTCATGCGCTTCTTTCAACAGCAAAACGAGAAAATTGCAGATGGCACGATTGATGATGAGCACGCCCACTTCCTACATCTGGATACGCTCGGCATTGTCAACGGTTGGCTAGACTCTATTATTCAAGAGGAGGCGTACATTGACTTTCCATATAACAATGTGAGTATATAACGCCCAGAAGAAGGGGGAAAAAAAAAAGAAGAAGAGGGGGGGGGGGTGGGTTGTCATTTTGTCTTGGGAATACGCTGCTAATTGCTCAATTCGCACTTCACCATCAGACTTACGGCATTCAAGTCTTTAACCAGTCCATCTACGATGAGTTAAAACACAACTTTACAAAGCCCCAGGGCTGCAGAGACCAAATCAAGAGATGCCAGCAGAGCCTCAGCATCTTTGACGTTGCCACCGTCAACGCTCAGAAAGTCAATTTTGTCGACCTCTGCGAGATGGAGAGTTGGTGCGACGGTGCAGCCATGAACATGTACTTTGACCTCAAGAATAACGGTTGGTTCGACGTTAGCCATCCGCTCCAGGATCCTTTCCCGCCGAACCATGCTCACGGCTACTTGACCGAAGAGACCGTCTTGGCTGCCATTGGATCCCCGGTTAATTTTACCTCCCACTCAGCTGCTGTGAGCCACAACTTTGTCAGCTCTCACGACGAACAGCATGGCGGATTCATCGACGCCGTGGGCTATCTGTTAGACACCGGTGTCAAGGTCCACATGATGTACGGTGACCGTGACTACGCGTGCAACTGGATCGGTGGGGAAAAGGCCTCCTTGGCCGTCCCATATTCGCGCTCCAGGGATTTTGCAAATGCGGGTTACGCACCTCTCCTGTCGGAAAAGGGCGTGTCTGGCCTGACCCGACAATATGGAAATTACAGCTTCTCTAGAGTGTTCCAAGCGGGCCACATGGTGCCTTCGTATCAGCCGGAAGCTGCTTATGACATTTTCATGCGCGCCACGTTTAACCGCGATATCGCAACTGGATTGCAGCCCGTCAAGGACGACTTGTCGACAGAGGGGCCCAGTGATACTTGGCACGTCAGGCATGAGGCGCCCGAGAGGCCTGCGCCCAAGTGCTACATTCTGGCAACCCAGAGCTGTGTACCTGAGGTGTGGAAGAAGGTTGCGGCCGGTATTGCCCATGTTAGGGATTGGTTTGTCGTTGAGGAGACTCAAGACGAGCAGATGTCGGATGAATTGTAGTAGCGTATATCCAGTGTTATATTTATTTCCGCCCACCTTTTTTGTTGGTTTCATAGTACTTGTCCTGCACATAATTAAATACAAGCAATATTGACAGTGCGGCTGTGGGAAGCCCTAGTAACACCAACAATAGAGTGATCAATTCGCAAAAAGAAAAGAACGGAGTGGGTATCAGCCCCCCCCCCCAAATTGTTGGTCTATGTCGTAAGTTGAATAGTAGTTAGAATCACATACTAGAAGAAGGTGATGATTCAAGTAGAAACTAGGAATTGGTTTCTATATCGTCGCCAGTGGTAGCACGGCGACGGTGCTCCGTGGAGGAGGTAGTTGCATTTTCATTGCATTTAGTACTTACTTCATGATTGGTACCTATCAATGCGCTCAAAGTTCCTACCATGTAAGAAAAAAATTCATTCATTAAATAACTGACGGAGTGTCTATCCAACACATCAGAAAAGAAGGGAACCGCACAGGCCAATGGTCCTATTGTACTACCTAGGACTTAGCAGGTTTATCCGCCCAACATCTCCTCCATCCAGGCTTGAACCTGGTCGTCTAACACAGGTTCGGGTACATAAAAGTAAAAAGCAAGGAAAACAAAAGGGAGCTAGAGTTTAGGTAAATTTACGGGATGAAAGCAGGTGGGCGTTGTACTATCTGGCGCAAGGGGGTCGGAGCAAATCGAATTGAGGCGAGGTTGGGACTGACTAATAACTGTTGGATGGGTACACGCGTGAAAGGGACAAGCAAAGTTACAATTGGAAAATCACGGTTGGAGAAGGAAAAGCGGTGGCTGGGCGAGGAGGTTGTAGGTGTGTGGTGTGCAGAGCACAAAGCGTTATATCCATTATTAATGTAGTCTCAAAAAAGGGTGTATATCGAAGTGAAGCCATTAATCCATCCTCCAGTCCCTCCATTCTCATCCGTTATTGATGCAGAGCCGGCACATAATTATGAACACGTCATTAACAGGATTGAGGAGCTCAATGTACAAAGCCTGTCACAGTATCAACCTGACTCCCAGTCGGGAGGGTGGTGAATGTGTCATTACTGGGGGACGGGGTCGGTGCAGAGAACAGCCAGGCCGGCCTGGATGGAACATTTAGTTTATGGTCCTTTACTGATATGGTTCAGAAGAATACTCACAACAGGGACGGCGCAGCACTTAGGCGCTCTGCCAATTGAGGCGCAGACGCTGCCAAAGGACTTGCATTTGCTAGGCGCCGAGGGCGCTATTTCACAAGGTTAGTTAGGCAAGACATCGCATGTTAGATACCGGGATCACTCACGGCTGACGCAATCAAGCGCAGCGACGCCAAGAACGTCGACATCACAGCACTGCGGGTTTGTGTACAAAAGCCCATCGGGGCAAAAGGCATTGGAACGACGGATGACTCCGTGGGCATCGGGGGCAGGAGCAGCCAAAGCTGCGGTGAAGAAGAGAGCGGCAACAGCGAGGAACTGCATCTTGACTGATGATGTTGTATGCAACGAGAATAGTAGAAAGGAGTGATTTGGAAGAGAGCAATGAAAAAGCTGCTTAGCGAGTGAATGAATGAGCGGGTTGGGAAGTGAAGCTGGCTTTTTATTGATGGAGAGAGAGGAAAGGACAGGAGGGTAGAAGAAGAAAGGACATGCTATTTATCTCTTTTTGAAAAGGGACATGATATTCTTGCGTCTCTGTGTATCGTGAGCTGTGTGGAGATGGAGTCACTTATTTACCCTCCCTGCATAAAAGGGCGGTAACCAAGAAGCAATAGTTCCACCTAAGCCTCTCCCTGCGATCGGTCAAGAATTATTGATGACAGGCGTTGTGAGGTTTTTTTTTTAAAAAAAAAAAAAGAAAAAGAAAAAAAAAAAAAGGAAATACTGCAGGGAAAGAGGTCCTTGTCTTGGAGTCATCTCATGGACACTCCAGGTTTTCTGGGACCCAATGAATAGAAGGGGCAGAGCGAGACATTTTGGCGCTGCCCTTGCAGATGGGGGCGATATTGGCTAGTTCCCTCATGTTGGCAATATTCTTTCCCTCATCTTGTTCGTGATGATGAGCAGTAGAATTTCACTCGTGATACTTTGTGGTTATTGGGATCGACCTGAGACGTTCTCGCCCTCTCCCTTCTATCGGGACTTTGGGCAGAGGGGAGGTACAGCACGGCTGGCGGACGGGATGTTGTAATTGACATGTGCCACAAAGATGCATGTCTCACTTTTTTTACGGGGACTTTTTCAAGAAAATGGATAGCCAGGAGGTTTTATTGACGCAGGGTTTGATTTGGTGGCGGCTGAGTGTTATTTGTATGGATGAATGAGGGTCGGGCATAATGCATGTCTTAGTGTATGATTGATGAAGGCTGGTGGTTTGTCGGATGCGGAGCGGATAAGGACCGATGAGGACGAAATCTCGTGTGAATAAGTGAATACATGGAGGGAGGTTTTCAGCTGATGCTACGGAATACAGTATTGAGTTACCCTAGGAGAGAGGTGGTGAAAGTTATGTGTTTACGAGCTGCTTGAGTTGAGTAATAAATGGATCGTGTATGATGGCATAGATGATCATGATAGATGGGATGCGTGCATAAAACTACTGAGATTGGTTTATGAGCACGAGCAAGATACAAGATGTGTAAACTCGGGCAGATGGTGCCTGGACGGGTTCCTGCAGGGCAAACGCTCGTGCTGATAGCGACTTTTGACCATACTTTTGGTCCAGTTTCTCTTTGTCTCCCAGTACCTAGTTGCTACATTCGTTTGCCATATCAGCTCTAGTAGAACAGATCAGAGTCCAGGCCTCAGCCGCACTTGCAAACCCCTGTCCCGCGCCTCTAATTCGACCGCGCTCCTGCATAAAAGAGGTGACGCGGCACAGTCCCTTGCCTATTGATTACGGATGTGAATACTACTAGTAATTCATTACGCGGGACGGAGATAAGTAGCGAGATTGCGGTGGTGATCTGTTGCTGCTTATTGGCCGGACGCGTGCATTTTCGTGGCTCCCTGGCGTCAATCAGATTAGATCAGATCATTCTCCGCCTTACGCAAGACACGGGTTCTTAGTAGTTTGATGGCTTGTATTCTTACTACTAGTATTACGGGTATTGTTACTGTGTGTATGGGTGGTTACTTTCGGCAGCCATTGGGGTGCAGTTAGGGGGCAGTAACAAGCCCTTGGAGCTTTAATCGTTGATAGAGCGATGCTCCTTGGTTTGGTGCCACCTGCTCAATGGCATCGGAAGCAAAGTATCAGGTAGACGTACATTTGTATTAAGGTAGAGAATATTCGCATCGCACTAAGGCAGCAAGAGCGGCGACGAACAGAAAAGTCAGGTTGCCTTGCCAAACTTTATCTTGTTTATACGGCTTCAGTCTATGTAGGGTATCTCTGCAACTACATCAAATCTACACACCAGTTGAATCGAGATTCTCCCTCTTCCGCCTCGATAGTGCCTTGCATCGCATCATTTCCGACTGTCCCATCTATTGAGTATTCCCACGAGTGATAAAATATTCCTTTTTTCGAGATTGGTATAGGCTCTTTCAAGATGTCTACTGTTGCGCATAGAGGGAAGTCAAGGACGGACGGAAATAGCCCCGTCGACGCAGACGGAGATATAACCGTGGATAAGAACCTGGAAGCAGATACAGATACAAACATCGGCATAAGAACAGAAACAGAAACAGACACAAACATGGACATGGAAATAGAGGTGAGAATGAAGATTTCTACACTGGCGCAAGCGTCTCTCTACGACCACCTTCCAAAGGTGATGACGGAGGTATGGAAACGTGTCTGTACGGCGCCGCCTAGCCGCCCGGGGGTGCACATCTTCGCTTTGGAGAGTCCAAGAGCTCGCAATGCAAACCCTTATCTTCCGAGATGGATGCCATTGGGCCCCCCCAGAGTGGCCCCAAGGAATGGCGGCTATGGCTGGTATTTCAGAAACGCAAACATAGCGGCGCCTTCGTTTGACGCTCACAACCCGTCTACTTACCTCGTTGACAGTGGTTTATGGAACGCCTGTAAACATTCATATAGGTTCATGCTGGAGGCATACGGGGTGGAAAATTGGAACCGGATGCTAGCGGTGCATCCATACCTATCCCAGGACGAATCAAAGCGCCAGGCATTGACGGAGCTTCCAGTGGTTGTCTACTTCCGGGACAGGGGGAAAGACCGCTACTTCAGTCTCTTCCCAAACCAAGACTTGATCTATTTGCAGCCAGAAAGGATTGATGACGCCTGCTGGGGCTGGAGGATGCCCTTAGGTCGAGATCTCTGGACCATTTGCCTTCTGGCAAACATTGCGTTGGAATTGAATCCGGCCTAGGGGCACGGCTTATCACCAACAGACCCCCCCCAAAATGTGGCTGAAGGGCAATACTATGTCGGCTACTTTGCTGCGCTGGCAACCATGGTATCGCCCAATACCACTATTTGGTTCGTCGATGAAAGGTTCAAGAGAAAGGCGATTGCGCCCACGAGGGAGCAATTAGCCATGGAGCTCAGACGCCGCGTCTTTTACGCCAGCGACCGTCGGTACGTTGAAGTCATGGGCCAAAACTTCCCGCTGGATCACGACCAGTGGGAGCTTCTTCCCCAGGAAATACTCGGCATGACAGATCCGCCCATATGCGAACCCAGCGGGAGTGGCCAGTATTTGTGGACGTGGACCGAGGATTTCGTGGATCAAGGCGACGGGCTGCACTGGAGCGGCGAGTGGTTTATTCATTTGATCCAGAGCTACATCAAATCCAAGGCCAAAGCTCAAGCCAAAGCTAAAGCCAAAGCTCAGGCCAAGTCTCAGCGTCGTGGTGCTTCCAAAGCCGGCAAGCCTGAGAGTGGCAATAATGGATCCCTGAATGGCGAATGGGAGAGCTGTGATGGCGAAAATGGTCACTATACTGGCGATTCTGATGACAGCAAGTTGGATAGTTCCAAGCATGGTGATGATGGTGATGATGGTGATGATGGTGATGATGGTGAGGATAATGGTGAACCCCAATTTAATGGGACACAAGTCAACCGCTTCGGAATTCTCGCCTGTGAATTCTTCTGAACCAGCGTAGAGGTTGGATATGTGGAGCTTGAGGTAAGTAAATAATACGGATATTGATGGGAGTGGTACGGTTATGCAATCATTGACTTGGTATCCTTGTTCGATATTTGTAAAACATGTTGCATAATCCACTCCATTGAGTAATGCTATAGATTTTTGTTTCGACACGGGAGGAGGGTTAGGTTATGCATGATCCTGAGTAGCTGGCTATCACAATTTTGCTTGAGTTTCAAATGATTATGCCGAGTTCTTTCTTCTTTCACATGTGTCTTGTTATAATTAATACGAGAGTGAGGAGGGAGTAATACAAAGTCAGACCCAACGGTCGATGCTTACTTACCTGATCTCCGACACGCCAGAGAGTAAAAATAGTCCGAAAGTCCGAAAGTCCAAAACTCCGAAAGTGCAACGAAATGCACTTACACAGCCAACATGTATACACATCATATAACATCTACTAAAACTAGGGCCTGTAATTCAGAATGGCGGCTTATGGCTGTCGCCCACACTCGAAGCTTTCTTAGCTTGTAACTACAAACTAAAGTTAACTCACAATGTCTGTCGCAGTGGAAACACTCCCTGCTAATGGCGAGATCCCCGAAGCCAACTCGGAGCTCTACCGCGACATCATCTCCCAGTTCCCGCTCCTCAACGCATACACGCAGTTCGTCGTTGGGTTCAAGCTCCCAGCTGATGTAGACCGCGATGGCGTCGTTGCGTCCATCCAGGGTGCCTTTGACAAGATCAAGGCGCAAATCCCCTGGATGGGATGGCAGGTGGCTCGGGAGTCTAAACCCGGCGGCATATTGAAGGCGGTGCCGTGGCCGGCGGATGTGCCCGAGGAGCGCATCAGGGTCAAATACTGTGACGACAGCATAGAACCCATGAGCAAGATCATCTCAGCTGGCGTGCCGATCAATATGCTGGACGGGTCGGTCCTGATGCCCTGGCCGGCGCTGCCTCAACCCCGGGGCCTGGAAGGTCCCGACCCTGTGGTCGCCCTACAGGCCAACTTTATACGCGGCGGCCTGCTCCTCAACTTCATTACTCACCACACCATTATCGACGGCACCGGCATCTTCCAGTTTATGACCCTTCTGGCCCTCGTCATGGACGGCAAGGAGATTCCGGCCGAGGATCTGGAACAGGCCAACCGCGACCGCAGCAGCGTGATTCCTCTGATTCCGCGCGACCAGCCTCTCAAGGACTACAGCCATCTGCGGAGTCCTCCCGGCTACGCTTGGAAGTCACCCTCGAGCCCGCTGAAGTGGTGCTACTTCAAGATGGTGGTCGGAGGTCTGGCCCGGCTCGTCAGGTCGGTTAGAGATGAAGCATCAGCCGGCAAGTCAGGCGCCATCATGGTGTCCGAGAACGACGTCCTCTGTGCCTTTGCCTGGCAGCGCCTCTGTGCCGTGCGCGTTGCCAACGGACAGCCACCGGAGCGCATGTCAAAGCTCGGCCGGGCCATCGACGGGCGAACGGTGCTGGGCGTGCCGCTGACTTACATGGGACACACAGTATGTCACGCCCTGGTACGGCTGCCCTTGGGACAGGTGGCCGAGCTGCCTCTGGCACAGATTGCGCAGGTGTTGCGTCGCGAGCTCAACCAGGCCAACACGGCGTGGGCCATCCGCAGCTTGGCGACGTTCATGGCCCGCGAGCCAGACACGTCCGGCCTGCTGTACGGCGGCACGCACGACCCCCGGACGGACCTCATGGCGTCGGCAACCGGCATAGCACCGGTGCTGCCGACGTATTGGGGCCCGTTGCTGGGCCGGTCGTACTTCTACCGCCGCCCCATTGCGGCTCCGATCCCCGGCTGCTTGATGATCAATGATACTGACGGCGCCTTCATCCCTCTCGCGCTGTGCTTGCCTGAGGACGACCTTAAAGGTTTGCAGAAGGACCCCCTGTGGAAGCAGTACGTAAGATATATTGGGTAGAAGGCTGGATACCAATAGTAGATACATGTATGTAGCTTTTGTTAGCGGTGCAAAGATATAGCCAGCTCCCAGTGCTCCCCAGCTTTTTATACTAGCTCTTAATTGATTGAGTGTCTTGGAGAATTTTAAAAATAAGCCTACTGTGAATGTTGTAAAATCGTAGAGTACATGTATTAGTTACCCACGTTGTCATTGTTCTTCTCAGAGTTTGGCAGATTTGAGAAGGCCTCTCGACGACTTACTATCGTCATAGTAGGTAAATAGTCGAACTAATGGGTCTGTTTAAGTGAATATTGATGAACTTGTATACAACTTTTGATGCCAATTCCGTTACATAGACTAGAAAGGGTGGGAAGAGATAAACATGTCGTGTGATCTCATATTCACGTGTAATTGTCTGATAATATCTGCCACTGACCTAATATACTAGCATATTTTTTATTTTCAAGTATACCTATGCCTAGAAGATTCCTCTTAAACCAAAAATCTATGGAACAACTACACGATCCCGACAAATAAAACAAGCAGCAAACGGGATGTGTTGAGGTATGTCACGTGCGGCGCCACGTGCGAGGTCTCATCAATATCTAAATCTCAATCTCAACTTGCAAACATCAAACCAGTTTTGAGAGCGACATTCTAGGCAGTTTTCCACACTCTAAATTCTAAACAACAAATCGATCAAGTCAAAGAAACCCCCCTCCCCAAAAATACCATCAGCTATTACTCTTCAGATCACAACTTATTTTAGATACCCCATAGCCTTCCACGATGCCACATACGCCCTCGCAATGTCAGCACTCACAGGCCCCTGAGCTGCCATGGTGGCAGAGTGCTCCTTTGCTTTCTGGGTGTCAAGGATTATTCCGCCGCAGGACATGCGTTCAAAGTGGCCGTCAAGGAAGTCGATGATACGAGCAGCTGGGTTCTCGTCGGCAGACAATGGCGAGCGGCGCACTCTCATGATCCAGTCGGCATAGGGGATGATGTTCTGGCGAGGGATGTCGAGGGCCTCTGCCAGCACGAGCGACATGTCCTCCCATGGCTGGCCAACCGGGTTGTCGATATGGTAGACCGGATAGGCGGTTGTATTGCCATTGTTTTCCAGCTGTAGCAGGTCTACCATGACGCCGGCGCTGCGGTCAACGGGCAGCCACTGCAGACGACCACGCAGGTCGGGCCACGCGCGCAAAGCCTGGGCGCTCTTCACCAGGAAGGCAAAGTGCTCGATCGGATTCCAGAAGCCGCTGCGACTGGAGCCGCTGATCTGGCCCGGGCGGGTGACGGTGGCGTGGAACAGGTGCGGATAGCGCTGCAGAGTCTCGTCCATCATGCGCTCGTGCGCCCATTTGCCCTCGGTGTAGCCTCCGGGCATGACAGCAGCCATGGGCACGCGGTCTTCGAGGATCTGGGGCCCGGCGGACGTATCCGCAAAGCCAACCACGCCAATGGAAGACACAAACTGGAAGCCGACGCGGGTCTTTGGATTTCTCAGCGCCATCTCCCGCGCCAAGTCCAGCAGGTTTCTCATGGTCTGCAGCTGCGGCTCAAAGGCCTTGAGAGGTCGTGTGCCACTCATGGGCCAGGCGTTGTGTACAATGTGGGTGGCGTGAGCGACCAGCCAGGTGTATTCTTGAGTGGGCAGGCCGAGCTGCGGCTTGGAGGTGTCGGTCTCATAGACACGCAACTTTTCCTTCGCAGCGGGAGACAGAGCAATGCCCCTTGACGAAAAGGCTTCGGCCTGGCGCTGATCGGCCGGGATGCTGGTCTGGCGGTTTACACAGACAACCGTAACGACGTCCTGGCGCTCGGCGAGTGTTTGCACAAGGTGGGCGCCGAGGCTGCCGGTGGCACCAGTGACGATAACCACGGCGGGAGTGGGAGAAGAAGTGGATGAGGAGTCGATGACCGCCGAATCGAGGGCTGATGTGGCCCAACCGGCTGTGTAGGAGGATGCGAGGCGTTCGGCTTCGGCCTCGCGGGCTGCCACATCGCCTCTATCAATCACCTTGGTTTCCCCCTTAGGTGCTACTGACGCCGGGAGACGAGCTGCCGGTTGTCCGGAGGCCAGGGCAATGATGACCTTCTGGAAGGCGTTCTCGGGCCGTTCACCATCGGTCCAGTCGACGTGACCGAAGCCCGCGGCATGCAGAGCGTCCTCCCAGTGCTCAGCGGTCACGACTGCGTGGGTACGACCGTCGTTGAAGAGCCACCAGCCCTCGAGCAGGCCAAACACAATATCAACAAACGGCAGACTCTCCGTCATCTCGAGGATCATGAGGAACCCGTCGGGGCGCAGGGCTTGGTGCACGTTTTGTGCCGACTCAAGCAAGCTGCGAGTGGCGTGGATGGCATTGCTGGCCAAGACTAGATGCTGTCCCAGGAGCTCTGCCGCTGGAGGCTTCTCGATGTCATGTATGGCGAACCGCATAAACGGGTACTGCTCGGCAAACTTGCGGCGTGCGTTGGCTACCATGGACGGCGACAGGTCCGTGAAGGTATATTCGACGGGGATGCCTAGAGACGCCAGCAACGGAGCCATTACGTTTGTCGTGCCACCGGTGCCGCCACCCATCTCAAGAACTTTCAGGGTCTCGCCAGTCTGAGTCAGGCGGCTGGATAATCGGGTGATGACCTCCGCCATCTGCTGGTAGTGCATGCGGTTGAAGGCGTAGTCGCAGTACATGGTCTGGACAAGCCGGCGGCCCTCGGCGCTTCCAAAAATGACCCGGATGCCGTCGGTGGAGCCGTTGAGGACGCCGGCCAGTTGCTTGCCGGCATAGTAGGCCAGACGGTTGGGGATGGCAGACTCGGGATGCGAGGCTACTGTTTTTTCAAGCAGGGCGGCGCTGGTTTTGCGCGGCACGGCCACGTGTGTGCGTGTAAGCTGGCCCGTCACCGCGTCGATATTGATCAGGCGTGCCTCACGCTCAAGGAAGCCATAGATCCATTCCATCAAGCGGCCGTGCTGCGGCAAGAAGGCAACGCGGTCCAGGAGCTGCCCCGGAGCGGCCGTCCGCAGAGGCGATCCAAGCTCATCAAAAGCCTCAACGACAAGGGCAGTACAGAGTTTATTGCTGCTGGCCAGGCTGACGCGGGCGATTCTATCGAGGCCAAACTCGCGGATTTTATCGTCGGTTCTCAGCTTTACATGGCCGAAGCACTCGAGGATGTCGGAGGCAGAGAGGGTTAGATTGCTGGTGGCGGGACCGGCTGGCAACGAGACGGGCTTGGACAGAGGAGATTCCTCTTCGGGCTCCGGCGTGGTGATGTCAGAGGCCGTGTCGTCGGTCTCATTTGACTGCATGAATTCTGCGGCTGAGTCGCTGCTGGTGTCATCCGAGTCTTGCTCGACATCTCCTCCGGTGCTGCCCAGCGCGTTTGCGACGCAGGCGACGAATTGGCGCAGACTGACTGCTTCCATCATCTCGGCCTGGTTGAGGGTGCACTTGAATTTGTTCTCGACCTCGCGAGCCAGTTCCATGCCCATGAGTGAGTCGATGCCCAGGTCGGCCATCTCGCTGTCGAGGGTTATCTCGCCAGCCTCGACGCCGGAAACCTCTGCCACCAGGTTGCGGACGGCATCGGTAATGTCGAAACCCTTTTGCTTTGCTTTCTTCGGTTTTGCGCTGGTTTTGGCGACATCGTGAACAGGGGCAGCAGTAGCAGCAGAGGGAATGGAAACAGTCTTTGAGGGAGGATGGAGAGCAGGTGCAGCAGCAGCCGCAGCAGTAGACGGCTTTCTAAGGAACTCCTGGTCCACTGTAAAGCGCGTGAGGATCTTGCTCATCGATGCCTTGGACACTCGCGCATACTGAAGGCCCACCATAATGTCTGTCAGAGCGCCGGTAGCAGCGTCAAAGACAAAGACGTCGGTCGTATAAGCCTTGTCGGACTGGCGCTCGTGACGGGCGAGGACGTGCCAGACACTGGGGCCGTTCTCTTTGCCAGAAATCTCTGGCTGAGCCTTTGGCGATCGCATTACCAACTCGCAGCCGGTGGCGACGAACATGTCGGCAGGCGATAGGTCGTCGGTCAGCAGATTGACGTGAAGGCCAGCGATCTGGCCGAACGAGTCGCTCATGGGCACATCGAGCCAAGTCTGGCCCTCGTGGCGCTTATGAACGATACCGGCGCTCTCGCCGTCGCGGCCGACCACATACTTGACGCCGCGGTAGACCGGCGCGAAATCAACAATCTCGGTGAAGGCGCGGTACACGTTGCGGCCCTGCAGCGCCTCGACGCCGTCGTTGTCGAGATCAAGCTTCAGAAGGGCCTTGCACTGGTCGTGGGTGACCAGGCGCTCGTAACGACTAAACTTTTGCAAATAGGAGGCATCGGTCGGCGAGCGCATGCGGAGCGAGGCCTCGGCATGGGGCTGGGAGTCGCCGCCGTTGCCGGCCACGCTGTGTAAGTTAAAGTGCCACCTTTCCTCGGCCTTGTCCAGCGGCGACAGGTCCAAGTAGAAGACACGCATCGAGTTGGCACACACCGGCGAGTGGGTGATGAGATCGTGAACCGTGGGCGAGTAATTGGAAGCCCGCCAGTTCGGATTAAGGCTGAAGAGAGCCTCGATGGCCATGTCGATCTCGAGCGTCGCCGGGCAGATGGGCGCCGTCTGGGCGATAACGTGGGATGCAAACAAGCGCTGGTACTGGTCTGAGCCCGTGTTGACCCGGAAGCGGGCCAGCTTCTTGTTTCCTTTGGCCTCCAGGTAGCCGATGAACGTCCAAAGGGGGAGCTTCCTGGGGTCTTCCACCACCGTGGCAGGGACGCCTCCTGCGGTGGAAATTCCCTTTGCAGCAATCATGGCCTGGGCTGCCTTGATGACAACCTCCTTCGGCGACTTTACCTCCAGCCAGTGGCGCGACTTTTCGAATTGATATGGTGGCAGCAGCAGTTGCACGTACTCGCCAGCCTGGGAGTGGTGGTGCGGCCAGAAGGACACGCGCAGACCCTGCTTCCACAGCGCGACCGTGGTATCTGCGAGTCCGTCGAGGCCCTTTTCAGTGTTAGTGATGGAGACTGCCTGGAAAGCAAGCGTGTCATTGCCGGCAGAAGTGACCTGGGCCAGTGCGCGGCTCGCCATCACCGTGATCGTGGAGTTGGATCCAGCTTCGAGGAAGATGGCCTGTGGGTGTTTCTTGGCCAGCCGCTGCACGGCGTGGTTGAAGAAGACAGGCTGGCGCATATGCGACGGCACAAAGGTCCAGTCCAACGGATCTGTTGACTGATGCTCCGTAGCCCGTTCAACTGGGATCACGGCGTTGTGGAAGCTGAGGTCGCGGCCGACTTTTCCAAGGTCGTCGACAAGCTTCTCCACCAAGACCGAGTGGAAGGCGTTGGTCACGTTGAGCCGCTTGCTCTTGATGCCGACTCCGGCAAACTTGCTGTTGCCGGCGAGAGTGGCGGCGACGGCGTCGATGGCCTTGGTCGTACCGGCAAGCGTGAAGCTTCGGGGGCCGTTGTAGCAAGCGATGCTGGCTGAGCCATCGCCGTTCAAGTTGGCCTCCTTCAGCAGGTCATTCACGACGGCCTCATCCGCCTCGACGGCCATCATGGCCCCTGAGTCTGCCCCCCAGGAATCGCGCACCAGCTTTGCTCGGCCAGCGACCAGCCGAACTGTGTCGCTGAGACTTAGCACGCCGGCCACGCAGAGCGCTGTGATCTCGCCGAAGCTGTGTCCCACGACGGAGACGACCTTCAAGGCCAGTCCACAGTCCATCCACGTCCGGGCACTGGCGTACTGCATGGCAAACAGCGCCGTCTGCAGCTGGACGGTGTCCTGGATAGGCTCGCGTGAAAAGATGGCAGGGAAGATACTAGGCAAGCCTGCCGCTGTAGTGGCCGCATCGCACGCATCCAGATGGTGCCGCAAGACGGCGGCCCTCTCGTATAACGCGCGGTCTAGTCCGACAAATGTCGAAACCTGGCCACCGAAGCACAGCACGACTGGCCGCTCTGCCTTGGAGGCGGCGATGCCGGCAGTGGCAGCCGTTTCTTTCGTAGCCGCAGCGGCCTGAGCAAGCTTTCCCTGAAGCTCCTCGAACGACCGGCAGCTGAAGATCAGCCCTTGCGGCAAGCTGGGATTCGACTGCCGGGCCATGTTGAAAGCCACGTCAGCCAGGCTTGCTTTCTTGTCTCCGGTGCGATCGCGCAGGTATGTAGCCAGTGCCTTGCTGTAGGCGGCGATGCTACGAGCGTCCAGTCCGGCGATCCAGAAGGGCTGCCGGGTCTCGGCCGCCGTCTCGGCCTGCAGGCGATTCTCCAAAGCCGGCTTATGAGCCGAGTAGTCGATGACAACACTGGCATTGGAGCCGCAGGCGCCGTAGTTGTTAAGCAGCGCGATCTTACGTTCGGCAGGCCATGACCGTAGCTCCGTCACCACTTCCATCATGTCGGCTGGCGAGGCGTGAGTGTGCGGATTTATGCGTGTGAAGCTGGCCTGGGGTGGGATGAAGTTGTCACGCATCATCATGAGCACTTTCACCAGCGCAATCATCCCAGACGCACCCTCCGTGTGGCCGATATGGCCTTTCACTGAGCCGATGGGCACGACGGTGTCTCGCCTCGGGCTAGCCAAGGCCAGTTTGACGCTCTCATACTCGGCTGGATCGCCAACTGCTGTGCCGGTGCCATGGGCCTCAACCAAAGAAATCTCGGACGGGTCGACACCGGCCTTGCGGATCACGTCCTTGAACAACTGCGACAGCGACGGCACGTTGGGCACGAACAGCGGCGTGATGTTGAGGTTTTGGTATACCGCCGTCGCCCGGATCGTGCCAAGAATCGTGTTGCCAGCGGCCTCGGCATCCGACAGCTTCTTGAGGAAGACGAAAGCAACGCCCTCTCCTCGGCAGTAGCCGTCGGCGTCGGCGTCAAACGGCTTGCATTGCCCCGTCGGACTCAGGAAGCTGCCGGCGCTGAGATTCTGCATCCATTGCATGCTGGTCATGATATTGACGCCTCCCACCAGCGCTGCCGTCGCCTCTCCAGCCAAAAGGTCGCGGCAAGCCGTGTGCAGAGCCACTGTCGACGACGAACACGCGGTGTCGAATGTCATCGCCGGGCCTGTCCAGCCAAAAAAGTGCGCGATACGGCCGGTGATGAAGCTGCGCAGCGCGCCCGTCGCAGTGAATGCACTCGCCGCATGGCAGGCCGTGTTCTGCTCGTAGTCGACGCCACACACGCCCAGGTAGCTGCCGATGTGCTCTTGTTCCTTGCTCGTTAACTTGGGCTCGGTGAAGTAGCCCGACTGCTCGACCGCTTGGTATGCTGCCTGCATGGCCAACCGGCACTGGGGATCCATGGCCTGCGACTCGCGCGGGCTGCGCTTGAAGAATTTGTGATCAAAGGCGTCTGTGTCACGCAAGAAGTTACCGTAGTAGTTCTTCTTCTTCTTCGGATCCTCCTCCGTCTCCCGGAACAGCATGTCCATCGTCATCCGCTCGGCCGTGATTATCTGGTGCTGCGACTTGCCCGTCTTGAGCATCGCTGCGAACTCATCCAGATCGTCGGCCCCTGACACTTTAATGGACATGCCCACAATGGCGATGGCCTCCTCGGTGGCGTTTTCTGATGATTGAGGCTTGGCCTTGGTTGCTGAGGTGCTTGCTGAAATGCCTGTGCTGGTGATGCCGTTGACCGTAGCTGTAGCCGTTGACGAGACGCTTTGAAGCTTCCAACTCTCAATGTGGTTCTCCAGATCCTCGTAGTGCACTTGCTTCGGCCCAAATCGCCGCGTTATCGTCGGCGGAATGCACTGGTCCAGCCCAAAAGCCACCAGAGACACCTCCTTATTCGCCGTTGCAGAGGTTGACAGCAGCTTCGACATCGTCCCGGCCCAGTTGAACTGCTGCGTCAGAATTGCGCGCAGCACAATTCCGGTGAGGTCCTTCTCGTCAGCCGACACGTGGGAACCGTCCGCCGAGTTGCCGAATGTCGGCAGCGCCAGCTGGGCCGCCTCCGGGAACTGGAGCCCGGCGGAGTTCGGCCCCGCCCGGCACAGCTCAATCAGCGCCTCGGTCTGCCGCTTCCGCTCCGCGCCCGGCGTGTGCATGTGGCCCTTGAACGGCAGCGGAACGGCCGTGACGCCGGCAGCTCTCAGTCTCCGCACCAGCGTCGGTGCCACGCGCTCGGAAGTCGTCACCGTCGCGCGCGCCTCGTCAAAGAGCACCGATATATATGCGTCCGGCGTCAGCGAAGACACGATGCTCGTCAGGTCGTTGCCCTGCTTGGTGCCGCTGCGCCATGCCGTCCCGAACGACACGGATCCGCCCATGCCTCTGGCCTGGTCCCGGGACTCTCGCGAATCTACCAGGGCCGCCATCAGCATGCCGATGCGCACCGCCACGGCACCGTACTTTTCAAACTCGTCCCGGTCGTGCGAGCTCGCCACTGCCACCGCGCCGATGAGGCCAGCGCAGAAGCCTAGCGTTTCCACCGGGCGAGCGGCGGTCTGCTGCTGCTGTTGTTGTTGTTTGACGAGTTCTGCTTGGGGATCTTTGATAGCAACGTCGCCCAACCGAAATTCCAGATACCGCCAGTACTGGTCCAGCTGGATAGCTACCATCAGCGGCCCGATGAGAATGTTGGGCAGCTCTGCTTCGGCAGAGAGCAGGTCGCCCTCCGAGATGCCGTTTCGCAGCCATGAATCAAGGTCCTTGAGCAACTCGGCACCTGCAACTGTGCCGTCCAGCTCGGGGATCTTTTCCACCAAGGCCGCCCAGTACAGCGGCAGCCCGCTGACGGTCTCTAGTATCCATTTTGCGTTAGGTCCGCTGAGGAGTTGTTTTACTGATTTTTCCAGTGATTTTTTGCTCTGCGTGCCAATGTGACCCCCAAACACAAAGGTCGTCGCTTTCGGCGCATCCGCCACGGCAGAGGGAATCGTAGAAGTAGTCATTTTAGTGTGAATGTGTGCAAGTTTGTGCCACTGACTACTCAACTAATAACAAGTTGAATGAAAAGAAGAAGAAGAAAGTGTAAATGTAACCGTGTTGAACACTTGGTTACTTGTTGACTTGGTTTGCACCACTTGAACGAAGTGATTCTCGACGGAATTATATCTATAGCTGCTTGGGGTATTACGAGAGGATTCACATTGCAGATTGGCTTGCAGATTACCGCTCCACAATTTTGTTCAGGATCATCATTACCGGAGATAAGCGATCCGTTGTCTTGTGTTGATTTTGATTCTCACGCGAGAGTTATCTCTGAACAAAGATATTTTATCCGAAAGTCCGCACGGAAGCTTACGTGTGTTTCATCATTTCATGTCATGGTGGGACTACCGGTACCAGCTGAGGAATTTCTTAGATCCAAGTAAGAGTAAGGAAGATATAAACTCCGATTCTCTTTGATCTACCGATTTTAGTTAGGCTGTTCGCTTTGCGTAGCTAGCTGTGATATCGAATGTTCCTCTCGGACTAGAACTGGATTACACCATTCGACTTGACTCGTATCTCTCTGCATGAAGGAATACCTAGGTACTTGGCACCGTATCTTATAATTTATCATGTCCAATTGGTTCTACGTCAGATCTTGCAAGCCACCAGACGGCGATTGAGAATCATGGCAAGCAACAGCAGTACCACAACGCCCCCCCTGGAGGTGGCCATTGTAGGCGGAGGCATCATCGGCGTCATGACGGCGCTCGGCCTAATCCACCGAGGCATCAAGGTGACCATCTATGAGCGCGCATCCAGCTGGCATGAAATTGGTGCGGGATTTGCCTTCACCGGCGTAGCCCGGGAGTGCATGCAGCGCTTGGATCCTGGCATCCTTGAGGTGCTGAGTCGCATCGGCCAGAAGACAGATCCCAAAGACGCAAGCACAACTTACTGGAATGCCTATCACCCGCAGACGAAGCAGGAAGCCGAAGATGAATCGTCGTCGTTGCTCTTCCAGTTGCCGGGAAACAAGCTCGCCTTCTGGGGCTGCGTACGCTCGCACTTTCTGCTTGGCATGGTCGAGTTGCTACCGGATGGCGTGGCTCAGTTTGGCAAGCAGCTCGTGAGCTACGACGACAAAGACGAGAATGACAAAGTTGTGATGCATTTCGCGGACGGAAGCACCGCTGAGGCACATGTCGTGCTTGGATGTGATGGCATCCACTCGACAACTCGAAAGACGCTTCTCGGCGCGCATCACCCGGCCACTCGGCCCAGCTACTCTCACACAGTCGCCTACCGCACCATGCTGCCCATCGACGTTGGGATTGCTGCCCTCGGTGAGAATAAGGCGAAGAGAGCGTGTATGCACTGTGGCCCCAACGCCAACATGATGTCTTACCCTGTCAGTTCAAGCCCGCACCCCCTTGAGTGATTTGATTTCCAACTCCAAGACTGGCCCGCGGCTAACACATACAACAGGTCATGAACGAAACGCTGCTGAACGTGGCCTTCTTTGCGTATGAATCGTCAGAATTCCCTGATCCCGAGAGAATGACGGCTCCGGCCACGCGGGACGAGCTCGAGCGTGTCGTCGTCGGCTGGGGTCCGCATCTCGTTGAACTTGTCAAGTCCTTCCCCGAAAACATGATCAAGTGGGGGATCTTTGATATGGATGATAACCCAGCACCTACGTTTGCCCGCGGCCGCGTCTGTCTTGCCGGCGACGCCGCCCATGCCAGCACCCCGTTCCAGGGCGTCGGTGCCTGCATTGGTGTCGAAGACGCTCTTGTGGTCTGCGAGGCATTGGCGGCGGTGCAGGCTCGTGGTAGCGGCAGTAATCGTAGTCAGAGGGAGGCCGTTGTACAAGCACTGCAAGCTTATAGCCGAGCAAGGTTGGATCGTGGACACTGGGTTGTACGCAGTTCCCGCGAGATGGGCGAGATCTACCAGTGGCGGTATGGCCCGACGGGGAGGGATGCTGAGAGGAGCAAGTTGAAGCTTGAGCGAGCGTCCCGAACGGTGTGGGATTATGATGTTGAGAAGATGGTGACAGAGATAAACGCTGCGGCGGTTTAGCATGTGTTTTGTTGTATTTGGCGAGAATCTAGATGTAGATACCGCACACATTGCAGCTTTTGAGTACATGTACACAGAGAAATAACTTATGTAGCAGGCTCTACAGCGTTCCTCCGTGAGAAAAGAGATGGGCCCTGATTACTGTTATAGATGGTACGGAATGATATGAGGTTTGCTTATCTATGTTTACCGATTTTCCAAAGCGATTACTGTCGATGATACAAGATGGTGTTACGACTCGGTCCGCCGTAGCAGATGAAACCCTTATAGTTGGTTAGTTGGTTCTGTTGTTAATCTTTTGCCCAGTGGCGCGTTTGAATTGGTAGGGTCGTTACAGATGGCTCCATGCTGAGATGATACAAGATGGCTTTATATTAAGATGACATGTAATTTAATTAGAAAAAAAGGCAGCCAGATTCAAGGTAAACAGGCACTGAAGAAATAGGGAATCAATACCCTTGGTTATAATGACAAGCACTTGACGAAGAGAAATGAACAGGGTAAGCAATACATTGGCTTACCTATAGAAATGGTTTACGTCCAGCGTAGGGAATAAGATCGTTTGGGAAAATGAGTTATTAAATGTGCCTAGAGACTGTATGAAAACGATGTCACAGTAATAAGAATGTATTTTATTCTTGCTGTATATATTCTTTCAGTAAACATATGTAGATTCTAGAAACCTACGTAGTAGTATTCCAAAGTTGTTTGCTAGTAGTATTCAATTTATCTAGCTGAACATGATTATAAATCACGCTGTACTTTATTTCTCCAATCCAATTTTTCCGTTCCTTTCCGTTCAGATCCACAGGGGTTGGAAATAACAAGGACCCACGTGCTGTGCAGCGGCTTACACACCATCAGGGCTCAACTCAACTTCCAACTTCCAACACCCAACCTCAATCGCCGTACAGAAAAGCATCACTGTCATTGAATATATGTAAATCCTCGGATCCGGATTGGGTGGAACAATCGCCATGGTGAGATCTACTGGCCGCTCAGCGCCGTATGGCCAGGCGTGTTTAAGCTGCTTCAAGACCAAATGCAAGTGCATTCCCCGTCTTGAAGGCAACGGATGCGAAAGGTGAGCTCTGGGTTTCATTTTGGTAGCTGGCAAAACCTAGCAAAGGCGGCCTGGATCTGTTGAAAAGCGCTGACACAAAAGGATATACGGCATCTAGGTGTCATCGTCTCAAGCGACCATGCCATCCTGCCGACGTAGCACGGCGGCGCGGCGATAAGAAGCAAAATCCGTCAGAGGATCGCATCGCCAAGCTAGAGGACACGCTCGGCCAGCTCGTGTCGCTGCTCCAGACTGGTAATGCGAACGCGGGAATTATGAACAGTATAGGAGACGTGGGCGGTATAGGAACCATTGGCAACTTGGGAAACATGGGCAGTATTGGCGGCGACACAGTTGGTGCATGGTCACAAGAGCAGCAACAGCAGCGGCAGAAATCACAACCGCAACATCATCTACATCATCTCCACCACCAACATCATCAACATCAGCAACAACAGGAGCAGCAGCCACAGCCACAGCCACAGCCAATGATCCAAGTCGAGACAGCCCAACACCACCCGGCGACGCTGATGATGCACACGCCTCCCAGCGTTACATACCAAGACGATCCAGGCGTCGTCGCGGGAGGCACCACAAATGACAGCACGATGGAGGACTCACACGCCATTTTCAACGGCGAAGATGGCGATACCGGGACCGACGCCACCGGTGGCCCTTCTTCTTGGTGGGCAACAGACAATGCGAATGGCTTCAGCGCCAGCGGTATCCCTTTGGCCACTCCGGACTCGACTGTGGCGGATGTCTTGATGCCGCCGTCTGCATCTTCGCCTTCAGCATCCATGTCTCTCGACATATTCCGGTCGCGAATGCTGCACCACTTCCCCTTTGTTCATTTACCTACCCACATCACCGCCGAGCAGCTGCGAGTAGAGCGGCCTTTTCTGTTCCGCGCCATGACTTACGTGACTTCGGCATCACCCAAGGACAAGAGAGAAAGCTCCCTCGAGCTAAAGCGCGTGCTGTGCGAGATGGCGTTTCTACAGTTGTCGCCGCACCAGAAACAACAGCAGCCACAGCAACCGCAGTGGCAACAGCAAACTGTTGATTTACTCCTAGGCCTCCTTGTCTACATTGCATGGGGCTGGGAGCATCTGCTCAGCCGCCGCAGCCTGTCTCGACTCATGGCGTTGGCCACATCGTTGGCCGGGGAGCTGCGCTCTCTGGACCAAGCCGTGCCAGAAATCGCGAGTACGATAAGCCGCCTCGAGCCAAAGGGCGGGTTTGACGACTTGTATAGCAGCACGACGGCGACAGCGGCAACGGCGCCGGGAGCTGGAATGGTCAATGCCCAGCTCTATCTCGAGCGCCAGAGAGCCATCCTGGGATGCTTTGCACTTGGGTCGGCCGTCTCATCCTACTTCTCCCAGGTCGATGAGCCGCGGTGGACACATCAGATGGGCGAGGGTCTTGCTGCCATCACCGCCAGCGCCGGCAGCGCCGGCAGAGACTGTCCGTCCGATGCTGCCCTGGCCATTCAGGTTCGCCTGCAGCTGCTCGCCTTCAAGGCCTCCCGGGTCTGGGAGCACGATCAACTCCCGGATCATCCCCCGCAGGAGGCACTTTCACCTCAGGATCTCTTGTACATCAAGGGGCTGATGGGGCAGCTACAAGAGCTCCGGGCGACTGTTCCTCCGGCATTCCAGCAGCACTTTGGTAAGTGTCCAGCTCAATCCAGGCTTCAGATCGACGGTACAATGATGCAGCTGTTGCTAATTAAGAAACAGTCCTCCTAGCTCAGACGTACTACACAGAAATGTGCATCATCAACTCCGTCTACACCCCTCACTTCGCTCGAAAACCACAACCAAAGCCGGCACTGCCATCGTGTGGGCCTACGCGCCTCTCCTGCTTTTGGCAGACGGCTCTGGCGATCAAGTCGTGCACGTCGACCTTTCTGACCCTCTCGCCGTCTGGACTCCTCGGCGTCTCCTTTATCCAGTGGGCTCAGCTGGCACGCTGCGTGGCTACTCTACACCATATCAGCGCACACCAAGAGCCCGGCTGGGATCCGGCCGCTGTGCGCAGCCTCGTTGATCTGCCCGTCCTCCTGTCCTGCACGGCAGATAAACTGGATCTTGCGGCCGCCAAAGCCGGGGAGCATCTGGCGTCAGCCGACGGGGTATTCACCCAACTAGCCCGCGGCTTACGAATGTACGCCTCGGCTTATCACGACAGGGGACTACTGGCACAACAGGACGAGACAGAGAAACCAATAGAAGTAGGAGATGGAGTGGGGGTTAGATCGGATATGGGTGCGCCAGCAGAAGCGAAAGCAGAAGCAAAAGCAGAAGCGGCTACTGCCATGGACGTAAATACAGACGCGTTGACATATGGCCAAGAGGCGGGATACTTGATGAGTCCCACGTTATGGCTGGACCAGTTTTTTGATGACTTTAAAGATTAAACGATACCTACACCGCAAAGGCTTCTTCCACACTGCCATGGAAGAGGCGTATGCAGCCTTGAATCAAACACAGTGTTCCATCTTGCTGAGGGCATACCTCCACCGTCCGGCTTCTAATACTACTTCTCGGCCGCAAGATTTTATTCCCGATGATATGAACTGTACTCCGTCTTATGTAACTCATTGGGCTGTTCGGCGTAATATAATGGCAAAACAGCAAGATTGGGTCTGTAAGACGTCGGTGGCCCGTATTTGATAGTATCTGACTCTCAACAATGAATAGCCGACGTGTAAGAAGCTTAGGGTTTCCTGAAACTATTGGGTACGATAGACGCTCAGACAACGCACAACCAACCAGGTGCTGCAGTGTAATCTTGCCGCTCCCTCCCTGTCGTTTCGGGGTTTTTATATGATTACTATGGTTGCCCTAAGCGGCCCGAAAGTGTATTACTATATGCAGTTGGACCCTGTTAGTATTATACGGGTTTCCGAGTCTGTTCGTGTGCAGGCAGTATTAATACCCGTAGGCTTTACCTTTTATCATTTTAACAGTTAGTAATAATGTTATCTTACTCTAGAGACTAGTTACCAAGCGGTTCAACTAGACTATACGTTGGGCCCCCTGTAGACTTCCTTACGTATAGACGAATAACCCTTGTAAAAAAAAAAAAAAAAAACCTAGACCTACTACTAGGAAGAAATCCTTTATACTAGTATATTTTCGCTGTGGCAACGGCCTGTCGCCGTCTAGTTCTTGGCTCTTTAAGGAAGGTGCACCTACGTACAGTCGAATGCATTTATAGTTAGTCTGCAGCTGTGTGTAAGCTACTTCGTATGCAAGCTTTGGTGTTTTTTTCCTTGTATGGTAGTTGCCTCTTGTTGCAGGGGAGCCTGGCGGCCTAACCTCCTCGTGTTGCTTTGGACAATGCTGACTCATTGTATGTGGATATCGCTTTAATTTTAACCGTACAGTAAAACTCTGTCTCTATTGTCCGCAGCCCGGGTTGTTGGATTGCCCTCATATGGCCTTAGTTTCATATCGTAAGGCTAAGTCTCTGTTGCCGTTCTGGGTATGCAGCCCGTATCGTTATATCGACGTCGGGGAGAAGCCGTAGTTCTCCCCTAGCGACTTATGCTTGTGGCAGTTTGGACTCTTTGGTGAATGCAGGATACTACTCGTTGAGTCTGCTACTACTAGTACTATGTACATAGTAATAGCGGGGTTCTCCAGCCGGGTTTAACCAACTGATGGAGATCGGGCGGAATTAATGCAAGGCCTCCGAGAAAATATGCCACTGCGCCACGTGGGCTTGTAACAGTTGATTAAACAACATTATTATAAATCAAAACCGAAAAAAATGTATGCATTAAATTTCAAGGTGTTTCCGAGAATTTATACCCAAATGTGTTATTCGTAGTGCCGAGCCGGTCTCCACAGTCCGGTCGTCCGTTGATCGGGACGAGGGACCGGAGTTTGGATTCCGGGTCCGACTTACACAGCTCAATGGCACTCAGCAGATCGTGAGATTCCGCTGCATGCTGTACGAGCCGTGGGTTATTTCGAAAATGGTTGTAATCTGAATTTGTACATGTCGGTGAGTATGTAATTCTCACCTTGTGCTATATAACTTGTAGCTTCACGCCGAGCGAACACGCCGAGCGAGTACGCCGAGCTAAGCATCCTCTCGCGCGACAATCACCAAACACCATTGTCGACATCAGGGAAGAGAGAGAGAGAGGAAGCAAGAATCAACTCCAGTGCCATCACCGTAAGCACGACTTACGATCACGGCCGTGAACCATGACACACTCCAACGAGGCCGCGGACGCGGGGGTGTCGCTGGAGAAGATTGACGATATCGAAAAGTACGGCTCCGATGGCATTGCCTCCGATGGCATCACCTCTGCGAACGAGTTTGTAGAGGATGATAGAAAGTATCCCACCGGCATGGTTCTGTGGTCGATCCTTGGTCCTGTTACGATTGCCTACTTTCTCGTCTTCCTCGATATGTGCGTCGTGTCTACCGCAGCCCCTGCCATCACGCAGCGATTCAACTCCTTGGTCGATGTCGGCTGGTATGGTGGCGCGTATCAACTTGGGAGCTCGGCCATACAGCCGCTCACTGGCAAGATTTATAGCCACTTTAACACAAAGGTGGGTGTTTCTGGGGGTTGCTTAATAAGAGGCACAAAAGAAGGAACGAAATGAGTAAAAAAAGAAATAGGGGAAAAGAAAAATCATGCGAACAAGACAAAACAAGAGAGAGATATACTAATGTAGGACATAGTGGTCATTCCTCTTCTTCTTCTTCATCTTCGAACTCGGGTCTGCCATTTGTGGAGCGGCCGTCTCGTCACCAATGTTCATTGTCGGTAGAGCTATTGCTGGCGCCGGCTCTTCTGGTATAGGAAACGGTGCCATGACCATCATCTCGGCCGTGTTGCCTCCTAGGAAGCAAGCTCAGTTCCTGGGTATCAACCTCGGTATTGGCCAGCTCGGTATCGCCTTAGGCCCCATCATTGGCGGCTCATTCACCCAAAATGTTACGTGGCGCTGGTGTAAGTGGTTTGGCCGTCGTCTCGTGTGAGCTCCCGAACTTGCATCACTTTTCTGACACTTGCTGCAGGCTTTTATATCAACCTTCCCATTGGCGGTGCTCTGGCCATTCTGCTGCTTTTCGTTAATGTCCCCGAAATAGTCGACAAGCTGCCCCCGAGCCAAGTCCTTGGCACCGCCATCAAGTCCCTGGATCTGCCTGGATTCATGCTCATCAGTCCCGCCGCTGTCATGTTTCTGCTTGGATTGCAATATGGCGGCACGGTGCACCCATGGAATAGCTCTGTTGTTATCGGCCTTTTGGCCGGCGCCGGCGTCACCTTTATCGTCTTCCTCATCTGGGAATATTACCAGGGTGACAACGCCATGCTGCCATTTGCTATGATCAAGAAACGCATCGTCTGGTCTGCTGCGGCCAACCTGTTCTTCCTTCTTGGTACCATTTTGGTGGCTGAATACTACCTCGCCATTTACTTCCAAACCGTTCTTGAAGATGGGCCCATCATGAGCGGTGTGCATCTACTGCCAACGACTCTGGGATTGGTTCTTTTCACAATGATTGCTGGAACGATGAGTTAGTTGTCATCAAACCTTCTATTTCTCTCTGTTCATTCTCCAAAAGGACATGAAGCTAACGTTTCGCAGCTGAGATGCTTGGATATTACCTGCCCTGGAACCTGGGAGGAAGTTCCCTAGCCGCCATCGGCTATGGCCTCATGTCCACCATAAAGCCCACGACTTCAGCCGCACATTGGATTGGGTACCAAATCCTCTATGGTGTTGGTAGTGGTGCCATGAGCTCGGCGGTGAGTTTAATTTCCATTCTTCAACCTCCATTCCTTCAAGGCGAATCATTCTTTTGCTAACTATTTCCCCTTCTCTTGAAGCCCTACGTAGCCATCCAAAACCTCGTCCCACCCCCGCAGATCCCTATTGCCATGGCCATCATAATCTTTTGTCAAAACATGGGCGGTGCAATCTTCCTTGTTGCTGCCAATTCCATTTTCACCAATGGCCTGCGTAAAGAGCTCCAAAACCACATCAGTGAGATTGGCGTCAACCCAGAAACCATTCTCAGTACAGGAGTCACCGCCATCCGAAGCCTCGTTTCCGGTGACAGACTCACGGCCGCGCTCAAGTGTTATACCACGGCAATTAGCCATGTCATGTATCTCGGTATCGGAGTCAGCGTCGCTACATTTGCTTTTGGCTGGGGCTTGGGCTGGGTTGATATCCGAAAGGCGAAGCAACTGCAGACCATCAAGGCAGATGCGACTCCAGCCGCACAGGAGAGCAAGGAGAAGGAGGATTCGACCGTCGAAACCTTGACTATGCCGTAAGAGAGACTAAGCAAAGGTTCCGTTATGCAGTTAGAACGGTCAAAGAACCCTCTCTCGGGCATCAGCATTCCCTAGTTGTACAAGGATAATAGACGAGCGACGCATAGACTGGTAATACCAAACTGGCATTGAGTTTACCCTCAGTTTTTTTTTTTTTTTTTTTTTTTTTTGTGCAACTGTATTTGATAACATAGAATGATAAATTGAAAGGAGGAGGCATATACATAGCTATGTTTTTTGCAGCATAATTTATCAACCACATAATAAATAGTACTATGGAACCGACGAAATTGATAATGCAGGGGATATACAGCTGGCATACTATATCGTTTAGCAAATTTAGGCAACTGGAGAAGGGTTATCCATAGATTCAACCTATTCCCACGGACCATGTGAATCAGTAATCTATATTACATCATGCGGTAACAGATTTGCCATGATTTACGGTGTATTTGCCCCCCCCTTTTCTCCCTTTTATCATTCCTAAAAGAATTTTTATTCTTCCGCACTAGTGTAAACTAAGCTAATATTATCATGCTACAATAGGCGGAGCGAGCGCCAATCATACATGAATCTCTTGGACTTATAGTGACACGACAATCTTCTTTGCCGAAACGCCCTGCATGTGGATCCCAAAAGCCTCCTGGATTTTCTCCAGTCCCTTGCCTACGACGGTGGCGTCTGGTGCCGGCACAAACTGTCCCTTGCTGAGTGCATCCGGGAGGAAGCTCGTGTACACTTTGCTCACGACGGAATCAGAACCGACGGATTCCGGGCCGAGGAGGATAAACTTGACCTCGATGCTCGCGTCATCGGTCCCTTCCCCTTGGCCGCCGGCGAGAGCAATGAATTTATTGGTAGAGGGGCCCTCGTGTTTGGCGAGAACCGCGGCCAGCAGCTTGACGGAGCCGTCACCGATGGAGTAACCGCCGGCAAGGGGGAGTCCCTTCACAGCAGCGGCGATATCGTCAACCACGGTGTCACTCTTGTAGTCAAACACGTGGGCGGCACCGAGGCTCTTGACGTAGTCAAAGTTCTTTGCCGAAGCCGTCGACACCACCTCGTAACCGGCGGAAACAGCCAGCTGGATGGCGGTGCTGCCAACGACAGACGAGCCGCCGGTGATGATGACGGCTCGCTTACCGCTGCTGGGCTTACGAGCAGGCACAGTGGGCAAGTCTAGGCCCAGGTAACCGCTGTCAAAAAGGCCGTGAGAGGCCGTGAGGAGGGCCAGCGGCACCACAGTGGCTTGCTCAAAGGAAACACTGTCTGGTAGCGGTGCGGCCAGCCACTCGCGAATAACTGTGTATAGCTGGAAGCCACCTTCGAGAGCGTTGTTGACGGAGATGGCAGAAGCAGTGGCCACGACTCGATCGCCGACACGGAAGCGCTTTACGCCCTCGCCCACCTCAACAACGGTGCCGGCCACATCCTCTCCAAGAATGAAGGGATAGCTGATGTGGCCGAGCAAGCCTTCTCCGAGCAGCTGCTTTGCCCAATCGACCGAATTAATCCCCAGAGCGGCGTTCTTCACAACAATCTGGTTTGGCCCGGGTGGCGTATATGGCGCTGGGCCGATCTCAAGTGGAGTGGCTTTGGAGGCCGTCAGCCAGGCAGCCTTGTTCTCTGGAGTCTGGACCATTGTTGAAGTTGCAGCTGAGATGGTTAGGCTAGGTAGTAAGCGACTGTTGTGAAGTATGAGCACAAGTGTATGTGATGGTTGGATAAAGAAACCAAGGGAAGCACTTGGGATTAGCAGCTGGGGTCACTTTAAGATAACAAAAAAAAAATGAAAGTCAGTGCACCATCTCGATCTCGCAATGCGTATCTTTGCCAAGCAACTGAGGGTCAACAGAGTCATGCATGTGATGCACCTTACACGACGTTGGTTTCCACCAAAGTTGCATAAGTACATCATCGTCTCGGAGGAAAGTTAGCAGCGAGCCAGGCTCATTTACGTGCTTCGGACGGACAGGTGTTAACTCCGCATGTAAATAAGTGAATAAACTCCGAAAGGGAAGAATAGTAGTAGTGCATGTACTTGTTGTATACGGAGCACACATGCAACAGTTAACCTACTGTAGTTGGAAGACACCAAGGAAAGCGGTTAGTAACTGTGCTGAGGGCGAGCTGGGTACGATGTACTTGGGGACTATCGGTCAGCGGAAAATTATTAGTAAAATTTCAGTTATATAGGTATCTAGTACATTTCAAGTATATGAAATTTTCGTGGAATAGGTATATCACGATAAATCGCCGACACTCATCCTAAAACAAGGATTTTCGAATCTAAGTAGGTACTATGTAGTAGTAGTATAATATTTTAAATGAAACATCATGAAATGTAACGGCGGGGCTCTTATCCTGAAGCCCGATTCAGTAAATAAACGCTGCCGGAATGGGAGCCGGCACAGCCACAGGTAACATCGTCACCAGTCGAAGGAAATAGGCTAAGTAATTCGGATATGCATAACCGGAATCTCAATACCGATGGTGGACCTAGGGCAAGTGGGGACCGGAATCTTAGAAGCCGGGCGGCTACTATTCCGTATCGAACAACAAAGACATCTTGATAAATAACGCTAGCTGAGCCGTTTTAGTATTAACTCGCGCACATTTCTTACCGTCCAGATTCGCTCGCATTTTAATTTGTTCAGATAACACACCCATGACGTCTTGGATTAATAAGGACTCCGTATGGCACACACGAGTCGTCAGGGTCCAGAACTAGCAAATGCAATGCAGCGGCAGAGCTGGCTCGTCTCCGTGTTAGCCCCGGTGCTTGGGTTCCCTGCTTGTGCTGATATCCTTTCAGCTGCTTCTGATCGGGTAGCACAAGGTCTCCGGACGACGTTCGGGCTCACTTAGACGGATAATATATCTGCAGCTAAGAGAGCCGTCGAAGATGCATATAGGCTAGGCTATACGAAAGGGTACGCTTCTGTGTTAAGTGCCGTCGTGCTTCCATGCTGTGTATCACAAGATCTCCGCGGCCGTCGATTTTAGGTCGAGGAGGCACTGTATATATAGATGTATACCCGTTAGATTACGTGCCGTCAGGGTATTTATGCGTATGATATTTACCTTGCTTATTAATCATGTATATATTTCAAGGATATTTTTTTACTATTTCATTATCGAGAAACGTTTATTATGATGTACTTGAAAGGTAATAAAGATACAATACAAATCCAGTTGATATGTGCCGCTTTTTCTTATGCTTCAGCGATTTCCAGCCAGCTTGACGGCTATCGCCTCCGGGTTGGCTGCTGTACACTGTACTGTAAGTCAGCTGAAGACCAAACGGGTAGTTGCAAAAGTGACTCAACATGGATCTTGCATCAAGTCAGCTTACTCTCTCTCTCTCTCTCTGGAAGAGCTGGTTGGTCAATTGGAGCATAGGATCGAGGTTACAAAAGAGCTATGTATCGATACAAAGGAAAATGCCTCATCGGCCGCATCGGACAACAAAATAACAGTATCGAATGACAGCCTATGAAAACATGATGCTTTCAGGAGCTTCGCAGCTAGGCCCGTATGAGCCTAGGCGATCTGCCGTCGTCGTATAACTACGCGAAATTAGTCCACATTCTAATACTCTTCGAGATTCTGTTTTGCATATCTGTAACATGTTCGTAATAGGGAATATTACTGAAGAAGGCAATAGTGTACTGCAGGAGTTGAAAGATGTGGAAAATGGAATCGGGGGAAGAGGCAACATTGGGTTTCTTCATGCAAACCTAGGCATTATAGAAACAATATAGAAGCTTTATAAAGAGCTAGACGTGAAACCGTCATCTACAAGAGCAGATAGCGGTATAGTCCATTTATTTAACTTGTGTTATCAAGAAAGCCCAAGTCTTACTTGGCGAGTTTCTTGCCTAGTTTACATACAAGGTGGGAGAATCCCTGGTAATTTCCCCATTCGGTGTTAAGATCAATTGCTTAGAGACGGCCGATTGAATAATCTGACACGGAGTACAGTTACGGAGCAGATGGGGCAGATTCGTGCAGATCAGGGGGCTAATCTGACGGATTATTGTGATCTATCCCTCATCGAGTATCGCCAGACACCATTCACCCATCCGCGCTTGAGATTGCCTAGTGCTGACTTCGTAACAATCAGGCATAGCCGGCTAGGAAATGTTACCAAGGAGACGGAGTAGAAAAAGAGACTTTGGTCCCGTGGCGTTCCGTGTATCCAAATGCTAAATAGCGGCTAGAAGAACGTCTTACTTTCACCTCTTGGAGAATCCGAACCCGATCTAGTATCTACTGCCGTGGTGGGCAGCCAATGGCTACTACTACAACTTTGTCCGCCCTACGATCACCTCCATTCCATCACCCATCATAGTCGTCCGTAGACAAAGTTGTGCTGCCGGTTTTTCTTGCATCGTCGACAGGTCCGCCATGAAGGCGAAAGGATTCAGGCAGCAAGCAGGATTCGCCTGCGAAAACTGCCGAAGACGAAAAGCGAGATGTGACCGCGTCCGGCCAGAATGCAGTCTCTGCGCCGAGATGGGCGTTCCTTGTGTGGTGATCGATCAGCGACCACAGCGGGGCCCCAAGAAAGGACAGTTGGATGAGATGCGTACACGGATCGGTGAGTGTGTTCTTGTTTCTTTCAAACCACCCCTCCCCCCTTGTCCAATACGAAGGAAGCACGTGGCGTACCCTTGCTCAAGCACCTACTGTACAAGGCCGGTTCCATGACATTGTATTAATGCTGGTTTCTTTGCCTAGCCGAGCTTGAATGGCAGCTGGGGAGGCAGGCTAATGAACCGAAGACGGTAACATCAGCGCCAACTGATGGTCCGTGTGGTAGCAGCACTGCCAGCATCATTCCCCCTCTGCCGCTTGATGCCGATGATACGACCCATACTTCCCATATCTTGGGTGCATCAGCACTCCAGACAGTGACGCCTGCGTCGTCGACGTCAGCATCCATCAGCTTCCCTACGCCGGCGTCAAACGATGCACCGCCACCAACCACAAGCGCGGCTGCAGCAATGCCCGCATTTCTGGCTGCAGAGCATAATACTACTACAGCAACGGACATCCCTGCGCTGATGGACTGGCAGGATATGGACATGGGCGGCACCGGGCTCTTGGGAGAAATGGGAGACATGCTACAGTTCGACCTCGAGTTTGCCTGTCCGATCCGGGTCCTTGGCGGGTTCAAGATGACGAGTCTGGTCTTGGCTGACTTGTGAGTCGAAATCTTTACAGACTTTTCTTTTCTTTTCTTTTCTTTTCTTTTCTTTTTTTTGTTGCTCCCCTTTCTTCCATCTTTCTTGAACGAGACTAGAGTTCTTTGGCTAATGGATCCTTCAGAAATCAGCTGTATTTCGACCGCATCCATGATGCGTTGCCCATGTTACACCGCCGGCGGTACTTTAGCTGGGCGGATCAGGATAGGCCCTCTCCTGCTCGAATTTGTCTGCGTTCAGCCATGCATACTATTGCAGCGGCCATGTCTGCACAATATCACAGTCTCGGTGACGCCCTTTACCAAGAGACGTGTCAACTGCTGGAATCTCAGCAGACGCGAAAGTTGAGCAGAAGTGCATCAGCCGACAGCACCAATAACCCCTGCTCTATCAAATCCGGCGGCGCCGGCCATCAGATTCCCCTCGAGCTAGTCCAGGCCTGGCTCCTCCTGGCACATTATGAATTTCTACGAATCGATGAGCATCAGGCAATGCTCACAGCGGGACGCGCATTCCGACTTGTGCAGCTGGCGCGCCTCTATGATGTTGATGAGAGCAGCTACAGCAGCAGCAGCAACAACAATAACAACAACAACAACAGCAGCAGCAATAACAACATTAACAGCAGCAGCAGTAGTAGCAGTAGCAGCAGCAGCGTCGACGGTGTGTCGCCGAATCATCTGAGTGGCTCCGACAGCGATGATTCCGAGGAGAATCTTTCATACGTGGTGACTGAGGAGAAGAGACGGACGTTCTGGCTCGCCTTTAACTTTGATCGCTTTCTCTGCTCAAGAAACGAGTGGCCCTTGACGCTGCAGGAAGAAGCCGTCCGCACGCGTCTCCCCGCCTCAGAGGCGAGTTTCCAGAATAACCAGCCGACCGGAACGTGCTTCCTGTCCGAAGCGTTGGCTATGACTGCCAACAACCAGGCTGATGCCTCTACGATGGCGCCCCTTGCGCCGTTTGCGGAATGCGTCGTGCTGGCAGCACTTCAAGGTCGCTGCATGGCCCAGCGACGCAAGTTGCTGTTCAGCACTGGGGCAGACGGCTCCCAGGACTTTTGGGCGAGGCACGAGCAGTTGGCGTTGGATGTAGAGAAGAGGTCCCAGATGCTTGCGCAATGCCCGGTGTTTACGATGGCCAACCGGGATCCCATGGTGCTCTTCACTTGCATGCTGGCCCAGAAGGCGTTTATCGATCTTGACAGCATTCTGGAGACTGCTCCTTGGCAGCGTCAGCAGCAGCAAAACGCTGCCGATCACCAGTTTCTGGCCACATCATACAAATGGCGGGCCGAGCGGGCAGCAGTCGAAATGGTGCGCCTTGCCGAATTGGCCAGATCACTTGGCTGCTTTGGCTTACATCCGTTTATGGCTGATCCTCTCGCTTGTGCTGCTGACTTCTTGATCCGACGTTCCCAGTGTGCCAATAATGCCAGGGGCTCGGGAAGTGTAAGTGGCAATGGCAGCGGCATGAGCAGTACCGGCGGCAATGAGAGAGAGGTAGAGAGCCTGCTTTTCTTGCTTCGAAATTTACGCTACGTCAATATTCTGGCGCAGGACTATATCTGCACTCTCAAGACTGAATACAACAGTATTCGCATATATGGGAAGCTTTGGTAGCTGAAATGATACACATGAAATTAAGAGAATGCATTTATAGGGCCTTGGGCGTTGACGTTGGGCTAAATATTGAAATTACAGGAAATAGACGGGATGTCAACATGGAGTAATACGTACTACCTTGGATAGAATTGGTAGCGGTAAAGGGAAAAATATGGAAAATGGAAATATGAAAAATAAAAATTAATAAAATTACTAAAGAATATACTACAAAATTTTAATATTTAAAATGGAATTCATACAAAAAAGTAACTTAGTTTGACAATTACTATAGCAGAGTCAAGGGCCAGTTGTTACGACCTGGTTCAATTGTAACGGGCAAGCAGGGCCCTTGTAAATACGGGCTAGCTATTCCTGTTGCAATAATCGCTAGAATTGAGATTATTAGCTACCTAGGTAATCTTTGGCCCTGTTAGCTTAACGGCTTAACGGACTGTTACCTGTTGGGTCAAATGACCTACGTAACCTACTGTAAAACTAATACGATCGCAGTCTTTCCATCACATACTAAGTTACTGAATTGTGTTTCTAACAAATTATACCATGTCATAGTAATTTCTTTTTCGAGAAGAAGTCTATCCTAATCGTATGTAATCTTCATATTGAATTTCCCTCCTCCCTGATTTAAACTTTCATTGCGACCCAAACGACGTAACTGTAACCGCAACTCCACAACTCCAAAACTCCCAACCTCCAAAACTCATCAAGGAAAAACGAGGAAGCCTAAGCAGTTGCCTGGACATGGCTACTCTTTGCCGCCATATCATCGGCCAGAGCAGCAAGAGAGGCACACTGCAAGATATTGAAGATGGAGACGTCAGCAGCAGCCTGAAGGACCAGCATGTTTCGTAACTCGACGGCAATGAGCGAGTCCACACCATAGCCAGCCGGCGTCTTGTTGAGGTCGATGTCTGCCGCGTCGATCATGAAGATGCTCGCTAATTTGCTGGCGATGGCAGCGCCGATGATCCGAGCAGCCTCGTCGCGCGAGCCGGCCTCGGCCAGCTGTGCAGCAAGTGAAAGGTCGCCACCGGCTGCGTTTTCCGACGCCGCACGCGATACCTTGGCTCGGAGCTTCAGGTTCCGGTAGCGAGCATCTCGTCCCAGCTGGGAGCCGCCGCGGACCTCCCACTGCGGCCCTGGCCCGGTGTTGAGGCCGACAATGATCTGGCGGCGGCCACCGAGCGGATGCGCCACGGCGGCTTCAAACGCGCGAAGCACCGTGGCCTCGTCCAGCATGAAATAGTCGCCAGATTTGCGCAGGCGCTCGGCCACCTTGGCGGTCTCGGCGACGTAGCCAACGTCGGAAATGGGGCCTAGATCGATGGAGACGCCCGGCAGCCCCTTGGACTGTCGCCAGTTCGCCATGGCGTCCTCGTAGGAGCCGCCGGCGGCGTAGTTGGTCTGAGAGGCGATGCCCAGGACGCCCGAGACGGACGACAGCATGACAAAGAAGTCGAGCGTGCCGGGCGCCGCGAACTCGGTGTGTAGATTCCAGGTGCCGTCGACCTTGGGTCGCAAGCCGCCGTGCCAGTCGGCCAGCGTCATCTGCTCAAAGATGGCATCACGCAACAGCATGGCACCCTGGACAACGCCGCGCACAGGCGGCAATCCGTCGTCGGCGCAGGCGCGCAGGGCCTTGACCAGGTCGCTGGCCAGCGATACGTCGCAGCTTATGGGCTTGACGCGGCAGCCGGCGGACTCGCGCAGCTCCCGCACGAACATTGCGCCGTTGGTGTCCTTGTTTTCCGGCAAATCGAGATTGCCGGCACTTCGAGACAACAGAATCAGGTTCTTTGCGCCGTGGGCCACCAGCCAGTGAGCGATGGAGCGGCCAATGCCGCCGATGCCGCCGACGACGAGGTACGAGGCATCGGGCCGGAGCCGGAGCCGGCCGCCGGCGTGTTTCGGTCGCCGAACCACCGGAGCCCGCTCGTCTGGCCCGGCTGAGAGAACGACCTTGCCGCTGTGTGCGCCGGTCTGCACAAACTCGAATGCCTGCTGGACATTGGATAGGGGATAGGTCGTTACTGGAGAAACCGGCGCCAGGTCCTGCTGCTGGATGAGTTTGGTGATCTCAGAGAGCACGCGGTGAACCTCGGCGCCCCGCCGTTGCACCAGGGTTGGGATATCCAGCGCCGTCATCGAGGTTCCGCGCGAGAAAGACGCGAGCGCGAGCAGGCCGTTGGCTTCGATGTCACGCTTACCGATCTCGACCAGGTGGCCGAGAGGCGCGAGGGCGTCCAGGCTGGCTTGCAGCAAGGCGCCGGGCAACGAGTTGAGTACGACATCAACCCCGCGCTGGCCTGTGGCGGCTAGGATGGCCGGGCCGAATGAGATATCGCGGCTGCTGAAAATCCGCTGAGCTGGGATTCCGTACTTTGTGCTGACGAGCTCGCGCTTCTCCGGGGACCCGGCGGTGGCGTAAATGTCTGTCACGCCGAGGTGCTTCGCCAGCATAATGGCAGCCTGTCCGATGGCTCCTGCGGCGGCGTGAATGAGGACAGACTGTCCCGGCGCAAGACGTGCAGCATCGACGAGACCGGCGTAGGCGATTGTAAAGGCAAGCGGCAGGGATGCGGCCTCTTCAAAGCTGGTGATGCTGCTGGGCACCTTGACGACGCTGCCGTTCCAGGGGAGGGTGATGTTGGTGCGCAGAGAAGCGCTGCCGTCTCCGGGCAAGAGGGCCATGACACGGTCGCCGACATTGTAGCCACCCTTTGTCCGAGCCTCTTCGCCGACACGGGAGACAACACCAGCGCACTCGAGACCTATGGCGCGGTCCTTCAGTTGGCCCAAGGCAGCCATGACATCGCGCGAACTGAGGCCAAAGGCCCTCGGCGTGATCTCAATAGCCTCGGGGCTCAGATTCTCACTTGCATCAGCATCCCCTTCATCGTCTACAAACGCCAAGGTATCCAGATGTCCCGGGATACCGACCTCCAGCCGCAGTGGCCGGCTCTGTTGAAATAGTGGTTCCAGGGGGATGGCAGCAGCAGCATCAGCATCGTCCCAATTTGCTGTGAGCGGGCCGGTGACCATGTCGTTGTACTCCTCATCCTTGTAGATACGCGGGATCAGCAGCACGCCGTTGCGCTGGGCATACTCAAACTCGGCTGGGCCAGGCTCGCTGATCAAGATGTCCTCTACTTGGCCGAAGCCCTCGTGGAGAACTCGAGTAATGGCAGACACGACATCCTCGGCGGTATTTTCGGCTCGCGGATCCAGATCAAGGTAGAGATACCGGCGACCGACGTACTCGTTGCGGAGGACACGCAGGAAGCCCTGGGCAAGCGCCTGCTCGGGTCGCTCGCTGTTGACGGCACCACCGATCGTGATCCAGAGCAGACCGCCGCACTGCGTAACCATGGCTCGGAGGCCCTCGATGCGTGCGGCGTCGAGCTCCGTCAGCAGGGTGGGGTTGCCGAGGTCGCCGAGGTCGCCGACGAAAACGCAGACCTTGGATTCATAGGCTCCGGGGCTGCTCTCTTCTAACACGAGATGCTTCACGGCGGTGCTGGTCAAGTCCTGGATACGCTGAGACAGCAGATCGACTAGACCCGCCGGCGCAGGCGTCTTATTGCTAGTTACTATGGCGAAGCCTCCGGGGTTGCTGGCGCGGCTCAGGTCCGGCCACCGGTGCTCGGCGACCGGCCGCGTGGACAAGATGGTGGTTGTGGCATCGCCGATGGCAAGGTCGGCACCGCTGAAGCCAGATTCCTTCAGCACACTGTCCCACGATGTCGAGAGAGATGTGGTTGCGGTGGGCAGCAGGCCAAGGATGAAGGATACGTCGGCCTGACTCTGATCCCGAGCCGTCTCTACCAACAGCAGCGTGCCTCCGGGCTTCAGCAGGCCGCGCACACGGGCTAGGGTTGCAGCCACATTCTCGGCTGCGTGTAGAGATTGGTAGCAGACGACGATGTCGTAGCTTTCGGGCGTAAAGCTCTGCTTGGACGGGTCCCGATTAATGTCGAGCAGGCTAAACTCCAACACGTCGGCCCAATCTGCCAGCTCCGCTTGGGCATCTTCCAACACGTCCGCCGAGGGCTCGGTAATGTGCCAGCTGGACACTACGGAGGTTTTTGGCGTGCCAATGGCTTCTAGAATACGCCGAGTGGCAGCAGCCCCGGTGCCGGCGCCGATTTGCAGAACACGGGCAGCCGGGTTTTTGTGGGCGACCTTGCGAACCAGTGTCGACAGCCTTGCAAGTGACGGCGCCAGACGCACAGAGTGGGCGTAGTACCTGTGCAGTAGCCCGTCCTCCGCCAGGGCCACCGATGGGTTACTCTCGCCCAGCAGGACGGACTTGATGATGGGGGCGAGACGGCTGATGATCTCGCCGTCGACGCCCTGAGAGCCTGCAGCAGCCAGGTGCTTTTCGCGCTCTTCCGGACCGTCCAGCAGCCATTTCTGGCTGTCGGCTTCCGAGACCAGCTTTGAGAGCCAGGCATAGTACTCGACGAGGTGTGGCTGCTGGTCTTTCAACAGGTCCACATCGTCAGCAGTGACCGACTTGAGCGCCTCCTCGGCATAATAGACGACGGCGCGGGAAAGAGTCGAAGCAACAGCCGTGACAGCAGCCTCAGACTCCCTAAGCTCAACAGCCAGCTCCTCCTTGATCTGGGCCAGTGCTTGCGGCTGCTGCAGAGACAAATCGGCTGCCCACTCGACCTTGCTGCAAACTTCTTGCTCCCAATCATTCGCCTGGGCGCTGTTGGTTCCGTTGCCGCGGCCTAGGGAGGTGGTTACAATGCTCTGGATCTCAAGCACCTTGACACCGGTCTGGCCATCGACAACGGTGATGTCGGCGCCGCCGCTCTGCGGATCGTTGTGAGAGAGCAATGCATCGCAGCGCAGAGTGTGGCCGGTTTCACGGCTGATGCCGCTCGACACCCACATGGACTCCATCGACCGAGGTAGTCTGATGCCCTCCCACGCCGGCAGCGCCGTGAAGAAGGACACCACCACGGCATCCAGCGTGATTGGGTGCAGCACGCTGTCTCGCGCCGCCTCCACGGGGTCTGTATCGGCCGCCGACTCGTACCGGATCGTCACCTCGGACACCGCACGCGGCTCTCGGCCGTCTTGCACGATCTTGGTCGTGTTCTGGAACAGCGGGCCGTGAAAGAGACCGCGCGCCTTCAGGTGGGCAAACATGTCGCGCGGGTCCTTGTGGCGCGTGTAAGCCGACAGGGGACGGAGACGTCCGGACTTTTGGGAGTCTTGTTCCGCATCGCCGTCTTTGCACTGCGTCTCAACCGTGACTAGGCCCTGGGCGTGCAGCGTCCAGCGGTTCTCGGGCGTGACTGTCGACACCTCGAAGCGCTTCCAGCCCCGCAGGCCGAGCTCCCGCTCCGGCACGGGCCGCACCGTAGTGCGGATCTCGACGCCGTCAGCATTATCCGGGATCACAAGCGCCGCCATGAACTCGACGTCGCGCAGGCGGAAGCCCGAGATGTCGTCCTGGAGTCCGTCGACTCTGGCCAGCTGATTCGCGGCTTCGATGGCCAGGCAAACGTAGCCGGAGCCCGGAAACACAATGCTGCCCTGGACCACATGGTCGCGCACCCAAGGCATCTCGGAAACACGCACCGCCCGGCGCCAGACGGCCGTGTCCGGGTCGGTTCCGGGTACCGGCATGCCCAGCAGATCGTGCGGCGGCTGGCTGCGCATCCGCATGGCGTAGTTTGTGCGTGCCTCCTGCCAGTGGCGTATCGAGTGATTCCACGGATAGGTGGGCAGGTCGGTCAGGACGCGAGGCAGGTCCTCATCGTAGAGATGATGGCGGCTGGATGGCGATGGCTTCGGGAAGTTGATCTCGCTCACGACGAGCGGCAGACCCTTTTGCAGCAGGCTGGTGGCTGCCGCGCGCATGGTATCGCCGGCGTGCTCGTTGCGCACCAGACAGCCCGTGTAGGGCAGCTCCATGCCGTCGAACTCGATCAGCGACATAATCTCGCGGATGGGGCCTCCCAGCGCCGTGTGAGGGCCGACTTCGAGCACCAGGTCGATGTTTCGGCCACTGGCATCGTCCGCGGCGCCGAGCACCATGTCCGTGAAGGCATCCACGAACAGCACCGGCTGCACCAGACTGCCAACCCAGTGGTCGGGGTGGGCGATTTCCTTGGCGTCGGTGATGCGGCCGCCAGTGACAGCCGACGAGAAGATGACCTTGAGCTCGCCGTCTTCCGTCTCTTCTTCCCGGTCTAGAGGCTTCGTCACCGTCCGCGCCATCTCCTTGCGTAGGAGCTCGCGGTAGGCGTCTGCCAGCGGGTCCATATGATGTGAGTGGTATGCTTGCTCAACCTTGAGCTTTCGTGCAAACACGTCTTCTTCCTTGCACAGCGCCTCAAGGGCCGAGACGGCATCGGTGTCGCCCGAGACAGTGACGCTCTGCGGGCTGTTGACGCAGGCAATGACGACTTTGCCTATGTCGGCCACTCTGTCGAGGTATTCCTTCACCTCATCCGCGCCGAGGCCCACGGCCGCCATGCCTCCCTTGGGCGCTCCAGGCTGCTGAATCGACGCATCGGCTGCCAGAACGGCACGATAGTGGGCTGTTGCCATGGCCTGGCGGAGAGTCAACGCGCCAACTGCATAGGCCGCCGAGATCTCACCCGATGAATGGCTGGTGACGGCCGCGGGCTTAATGCCCCAGGATTCGAGCAGGCGAACCAGCGCAATCTGTACCGCCACGCAAATTGGGATGCTGATGGATGTTGAGTGGACTCTTGTTGTCTTGGGGTCGCGCTGCAGCTCCTCCAGCAGCGACCAGGAGGCGCCCAGGTCTCGCAGGTGAACTTCAGCCTCGTCGATGCACTGCTGAAACACTGGATATTCCGCCAGAAGCTCACGTCCCATGGCGTTCCACTGCGCTCCCTGGCCCGTAAAGACCATGCCGATGCGCGGCAGGTTGGTGGGTGTGCGGCTGGGCTTGAAGCGCGGCGAATCCAAGGCCTCGATGACGGCTTCCAGGGGGTGGCTGTTTGCGATTGCGTCTGCGTTTGCTTCCAGACGAACGGGATGGGCTGCTACCCACGGGAAGAGGGTACGGCGCTCTGCCAGCGTGTAGCTGAGATCGCGCAGCAGCTGCTCGGCAGCCTCAAAATCGAGCGACTTGTGCTTCTCCAGATAGGTCTTCATGTCTGCCACCAAACGCTGGCAGCCAGGCTCGTCGCGGGCACTGAGGATCAGCACTTTGCCGGCAGCCGCTGTGTGAGTTCCGTCTGCATGACCATTGCCGTTTGAATGACCATTGCCGTTGGCTTTGCCATTGCCGTTATTGACTGGGACAGATACAGTTGGCGTCGAGGTCCACGGCTCGGCGCTCTCCATAATGACATGTGCGTTACTGCCTCCATATCCAAAGTTGTTGACCGACAAGCGCTTCGGGCCGCCGACCAGGCTCTCGGGCCATGGCTCCATTGCCGTCACCACCTTGAGACGCCACTCGTCCAGCTTGAGCTTCGGATTGGGCGTCTCGTAGTTGACGCTGGGCGGTAGCAACCCCCTTTCCAGGCACAAGACTCCCTTAATCACTGCAGCTAGACCTGAAGCTGCTTCTGTGTGGCCCAAGTTCGTCTTGACTGAGCCGATACGCAGGTAGTGCGCCTCATCACGGCCGCCGTCGCCGTTTTCATCGACGCCGCTGAATACGCCGGCCATGGCCCGTGCCTCGATGGGATCTCCGGCCTGCGTGCCCGTACCGTGGGCTTCAAAGTACTGCGTGCCACGCGGGTCGAGGCCGGCACGTCGGTAACACTCACGCATGAGCGTCTCCTGAGCAGGGCCCGACGGCGTCGTGATGGTGTCTGTCTTGCCGTCCTGGTTGAGAGCCGTCTCGCGGATCACGGCACGGATGGGGTCATTAGCGGCCAGCGCATCTGACAGCCGTTTGATTATAATTGTGGCAACGCCTTCACCACGCCCGTAACCGTTGGCCCGCGTGTCGAATGCATATGATTTGCCGTCCGGCGACAGCATGCCGAGTGAGCCGATGACCTTGAACGGATCAGGGCCCAGCATCAGGTTGGCGCCGGTAACCACAGACATGTCGGACTCGCGGTTACGCAGGCTTTGTACGGCCTGGTGAAGGGCTACTAGAGTGGTCGAGCAGCCTGTCTCGAGCGTCATGCTAGCGCCGCGGAAGTCGAAAAAGTGCGAGATGCGGTTGGACGACATTGGGTTCCAAGTGCCTACCACTATAAACCGCGGCATCCGGTCCTCGTCACGAGCCAGGCCATCGTGGTAGTCGTGCGTAAATACTCCAGCAAACACGGACGTCTGCGATCCGGCTACCTGCTGCATCGTGAGGCCAGCTAACTCAAGTTTCCAGTTAGAGACTAGGTTTCTGAGAGGAAGAAAAGACAAGGAGAAGAAGAAGAATCATAAAACAGGTAAGTGGCAGCTACTCACCATTCTCCAACGCCTCGAATGTCGATTCGAGTTGCATCCGGAACTGCGGATCAAGCGCCTGCGCTGTCTCGCCCGAGTAGTTGAAGAAGGCAGCATCAAAACATGATACGTCGTCTTCAATAAAGTGCCCTCCCTTGACATGTAACTATATGGTTGTCAGCGCTGGCATGGTTGCTTGCTGGCTCCCACAAGTCAACTTACCGTGTTAACCCTCTCGTGGTTGGGGTGATAGATTCCCTTGAGGTTAAACCGGTCTTCCGGTATCTCCCTCCATCCTGTCCTTCCTGAAGCTAAGAGCTCCCACAGCTTCTCTGGGTCAGTGACACCACCGGAGAACTTGCAACTCATGCCAATGATGGCAATTGGCTCACTAGCCAATTCACTATGGTCCTCCATTTTGGTCTAAAGAAAAAAGAATGATGACTTGGCCCCGACCTCTGACAAGGTAATGGCTCGGCTGCTCTTGGGTAGAGAGCTGATGGGTGTGAACCAACGACAGTGTTGAGTTGAATCACGTTTGGAGAGGAAGGGGTGAAATGTATACAAGTCGTGAACCAAGACACCGCTGAGTTGAATCAAGTTGAAGAGCTACAATGTTTGGGCCATCGTGGTTCCAGACTCTTCTTAACTAGTAATTTACCTCTAGCATGCCGCCGACTCTCTCTTATCACGCCAAGTTCATTGCAAAATGTCAAATTGCTCATGTGGAGGGCTTTTTTTTCTTTCTTTCTTTCTTTTTTTTCCCGATTTAAAGATAGCATCGTAGCACTACGGACTTTAACTTGGCAGCATTATGATAAGCATAAGCGAGGCCCCATTCTATTTCCTGAGAAACAGTAGAGTTGGCCTCTGTTATCGGGGGAGCCTTTGTCCGAAGGAGCTATATCATCCTTATGTTGGATTTCGAGTGATGATTGCTGGTGAGTCAACAAGGCTATCTCAATGGTGACGTTGCTAATGCTGCACCAAATCGGTCCTTACTACGGAGTACGGAGTACGGCGTTAGGCTTTAATGATACTCGTAGTATTACACTGCTCTCCTACGTACTTGAGCCTTCTGCTTTTGGAGAAAACCTGTTGCATGAGTATTACGTGCGGTGATTCTACTGCCTGCTTACTGAGCAATGCGCAGACACATAGTAAACGCCCCTGCTCTCACCCCTGTCCGGATCGTGGCCAACCTTGATCTGACACAGTTAGGTACCATCCTGAAAATCAATTCACCAATCACATGAAGCCTGGCCTTGAATTGATCCTGCGATGCATCCTCGTAGGCTACCGGGGCCATAATCAAAGCTGACAGCTTTCATGCCGCGGCGCCTTATCGGTGCGCGCCTGCTCATATGACTTGTCGGAGTGTATATGTTCCGCAGGCATTGTGCACCATGGACATGCAATTCATGTCCGCCGTGCAAAGAACCGATTGCTGTGATTCCTCCTGGCCGAGAAATTCATCACCGGAGGCTTATTCCAGACTACACTATCGACACTCAAATACATAAGAAGAAGGACGCCGACATGCTCTCAACACTGTTTCTTAGTTCAGGCACACTACCTTGATCTTGATCCTGACCTTGATCCTGACCTTGATCCCGACCCACCCTCTACGCACTTTCTATTGTCCGAAGTCAGACGCCATGCCTGCTACTCGACTGCCCATCAAGCTTGCTGGCCCGCCTTTGAGTGACCGTGAGGCCATCGCTGATGCCTGCTACCGCACGACGGCCTCCATTGACCACGCCGACGAAGAGCTCTACTGGTCAGCCGTGACTGATGACATCTATGCCGAGGTTGCCGGCACGACGGTCAAAGGCGCGCAAGAGCTAAAGACCAAGGTCTGGGACAATGTCATCAAAGTCGATACCATCCACTACCTCACCAATATGCGCATCCACATCGACACACCCACGACAGCGCAAGTGACATTCACATCTCTCGCTCAGCACTGCCGACGCGGCAAAGGATTTGAGCCGGGTCCGAACAAGTTCACTACCGGCGCCATCTTCAATTGCGAAGCCGTCAAAGTGGGTGATATCTGGAAGATGAAGACCTGGAAGGCAAACCACGTCTGGGGAGATGGAGACCCGTCCGTCATGGTAGTTTAGAGATGGAAGCCGTTCAACTTTTGGGGGGAATAGACATATGGTTAAAATAGTGAACTGTATGCGTAGTGCATTATCTTCTTTTCGCCTATATATACTGTCTAGAGGTTCAAGTAATACCAAGAAATGAACAAAAAGAATTTGTTTATGATAGTACCAGATTCTCTGTGAAACATGTGAAATAGGTAAAGTATTCTACGCCTTTTTATTTCGATATAAATCGTGTAGTTTACAAAATTCCACGAGCGCAAACTCCAACAGCCGAGACAAAACTACTTGGTCATTCGGTCACCCCAACCACTGTTAAAACCGCATCAAAAAGGGGAGGGGAAAAAAGAACTGGACTACTAAAAGTGAAATTTCGTCAAGTTATACGAGAGCATAATAATGTTTTATATATCGTCAAAATGTATAACTAGAAGGGACCCTTTCGGCCGATATAAATGCACAATGTAACATCTTGACCTTGAAAGGATGCACACGAGATATGATGTGACAACACCATGCCGAATTGCGTGGATCTACATGCCATAATTACAATTAGTAATGACCGAATCAGCAGTTGTACGATCTCTCGTTCCTGAGTTCTAGCTGTCCAGGGGCTTCGGCCACGGGTAGATTGCATTCCGGCGGTATTTTGTTGATGCGACGTTCAATTAGATCCGTAAAAGATCCACGGCAAGCCTTGTGAGTTTAAGGAATAGTGCTAGATGCAATACCCAAGGTAGATTGCTTACTGATGACCAGCTCCACATTGAAATTCCTATTCAGTTATGCAAGGCACAGTATTGCGGTAGCATCCTGTCCGATTACCCGTACTGTTGGTCTTCATGGGCTGAATGAATGCCCCGAGTTCACTTCGAAGTGGTCAGATTTTGTCATGAGATGATGGTTCGAGCAAGATCGGCCTCGTTCAGCTGTCTGACCGCAGCCGGATTCTCTCTACTCCGTGATCCCGGTCGATTTGGCTACCTCAGCGAGGCCGTCAACGATATAATGGCCCATGCCGCGGCTGTATCACCAACCAATTCCTGTGTTGATTCAGACTTCAGTAGCTCGTCCAAGTCTTGGTCCTATCTGCACAGATCTCTACTCTGCATCGTCCTCCTTCAATCATGTTGACCCGTCTCTTGGCCTGGGCAGCAGTGGCCCCTGGATTGGTAGCTTATGGCAGCCGCACCAGGAATGGCGCTTGTACGGTCGAAGAACTATACACCCCGTGGGTTTCACCCGCCACTGAAATAGCTTCTTCAACAGATGCCAACTTTTCCACCGTTGTCGGAAGAAGGTGGTCGGCCTGGGAGGCTCCTCAGTGGTCTGGGGCAATCAAGCCAGCAACGGTAGCAGATCTCCAGAGTGTGGTGAGTATTGCCCCCTCGTATTTTAGTTGTTCTCTCAGAAGATCTCATGGAAACAACAGGTCCAAATCTCGGTGGCAAATAATATCCCGTTCATTGCAACCAATGGCGGCCATGGTCCCAAAAGGGGCCAAGGCAGCTTTACCGGCCTCAACGTGAATCTCGCCAGCTTTAATACCGTCAGTATCGATACTACCAACAATTTGGTGACCATTGGAGCCGGCGTCAAACTGTGGGACATTCAAACAGCACTGTATAATGTCGGCAAAGAAATTCGTAAGAGCTCTCCATTTGATTTTTCACATCCTATCCTATCAAGAACAGCGTTGGGAAGGCACAGCGACTAAGTTGAGATTCGTCTAGAAACTGGCAACGCGATGTGCCCCGGTGCTATTGGTGTCACTTTGGGTGCCGGCATTGGCATGATGACGGGCATGCACGGTCTCTTGATCGACACACTCAAATCCGTCCGTATGGTGACTGCAAAGGGCGAGCTGGTGAATGCTTCATCGACGGAGAATAGCGATCTCTTCTGGGGCATTCGCGGAGCCGGCATCAACTTTGGTATCGTCACAGAGGCAACGTACGGAATCCATGAGCAGACCAACGAAGGCAACGTGACGGAAATCACCTTTGTGTATCCTGCGGCAGCCAACCGCTCGCTCTGGGAGACTCTCAAGACGTTTGATGGCAACCAGCCGTCCAAATTGTCGTTCCAAACCGTCATCGAGTTTGACCGGACGTCCAACTCGTCGACTTTGATTGTGCAGCTCTGGTACTATGGCTCCGCGTCAGAGGCGCAGCCTTACATTGACCTGTTCGCCGCCGCGGGTCCGGTCGTCCAATCCGTTGCAAATCTTCGCCAGACCGATGTGTACTACCAATCCTTCACGAGTGGAACGTGTACCCCTGGAAACATCGTCAGCGCTCACAGCTTGGGCTTCAACCGCACGGATGTGGACAGCTTCGAGGCTCACTTTGCCGACATGACGGCCTTTTACATTGCAAATCCCTCTTTCCATGGAATTTCGGTATTCCAGTATTACAGCAACAAGGTCACTCTCCAGACGCCAGCTTCTGAAACCGCCTTTCCGTGGCGCGATGTCCAAGTGTGGTGGTAGGTGCCCCTGGCTCTTTAGTCTCTCTGCTGTGTTTATACGAACCTATGCTAATCTCTTTGCGATTAATTTCTATTTCCGTAGGCTCACGCAGAACCAATACAGCGATGCCTCGCTTGGTCCTCAGGTGGATCATTTCATGAGAGGACAGCGCACGAACCTGCAGACTACCAGCGGCTTCTCTACGCCTCATGTCTACTTCAACTATGGCTTTGGAGACGAAGGTGCAGCGGCGTGGTATTCCGCAGCCAACTTGCCAAAGCTTCGTCATCTCAAATCCATCTGGGATCCCACTAATGTATTTGGAAACGGGGCGCACTTTTATTGAAAAGTTGCTTGGCTATGGTTATCAATGAGGGCGTTTCTTTATTGAAATGGCCACACAATTGTTATCAATGGTTTGTCCATAATATGAAGTAATTCATGCTTGTTAATTTACACAACTATGTGACAATGTCTCAAACTTCGTGATAGACTCCGTTTATAAGAGAATAATGCCTGACACAGATCTAAATGTTGTTCAACTGGTACACTATACACTCTGTACGTAGTATACCGCAGCCAGTGAGGTGAATAGCAGGTATGTTTGAATCGCAAACAATAGTGAAGTAAACTTATACAACATCCCACCTCCCTCTGTAGACTGAACTTGGGCAAGTTGATCCAGGTTAACACCAACATTCGGTCTCTTTTTGAAAACAATCGCAGTTCTGGATCCGTTCCCTTAGGTCAAGATAACAACAGCCTGGCTGTGATGGAGATCATAGAGCGTGCCGTATCCCGAGAAATGCGCCGTCGCGTAAGCCAAAGCGGTACCTCTAGCAGTAATGAGCAATATTTCCCATTCGCCGTAAATGCCTAGCGAAAATGCAGCAATGCTTAATTTTATGAGAGTGGTGATGATGCTAGAGAACTACGGCCAATCCTTTGACAGGGATCGACTGATTGGAGACTTTTCAATAAAGTTGTATATAAAAATTCGAAGGGCCTTTGGAGCCTTCGTGGGAGAGTCATCAGAGAAATAATTCAGCGAGGTGTCTCCACTTATAATTCTATACGATTTTATGGCGTCTTTGATCAATGGAATACTCCAGTACTCAAGGTTCCGAACCAGCCTCCCCAGAAGCCATGACTGATTGGCCATGGTGATGAGGAATGAACTAGGTTTGGTGATTGTGCAAGGCCAGTCTGGGTCCGGAAGGGCCTTGAGGTTTCCCACAGCGAACAGCAGATTGTTAAAGGCGTAAGCAACCCAGCCAAAAGAAAAATCTATGGGCCGGAATCGATTCAAGGTGAACTGGGCGAATGCCTTTTGGATAACGTCGCCGCCGACAAGGAGCAGCAATGAGAAAATATCTCTGGGATTTGTACACTGATCGCGGAAGTCGTTTGCGATGGCTTGGGCATTTTCTGTATTTCGTATCATCTTTAGGCTAATGTTTGTGAAGCCGATGCGAGGCGCCATGATGGAAGCAGCTTGTTGTTACCGCTTGTAACACTATCACAAGCTACAGTATATATAATGTTACATTATGACAGCACTTGAGTTCTGGAAGGAATGGAACAACTTTGATCAATTTTACAGTCGTACAGACGCATCTGATCAGGCTCTGGCTGGGCACAGAACTAATGAATCTTGTGTAAGTGGGAACCTGCATGGGTTTATATCTCGTCGAAAGCACTGGAATCGGCAGACGTTTTGGGGGGGTTTTGCCATGTCGAGAGTCATATACGAAGCAATCTACATCAACAAAGTACAATCCAGACCCACCCGACGAAAGCGCAACAGGCCGAATGCGGTAAGTCGGTGCCGAGGTCTGAGTAGTTAGCATTATAGACTAAACTAATAGTAGTGCTTTCAACAAACAAGGCAAGGTGCCAGAGTGGTTAATGGGTATGACTCGAAATCATATGGCTTCGGCCGCACAGGTTCGAATCCTGTTCTTGTCGCACTTCTTTTTTTGATATTTTCTAGTATCTTTGTTTCTATGTTGTTACTGATGTTGCATGGCTCTCTTTTTGCTCCTTTTCTTTGTTTTACCCATCCCGTAAGTCTAAGTGTTATATGCTCTACCAAATGGCCATTGCCATTCTTCACAGACCTAGGGCCTCGAAGAACCGGGCCTCGTCCACTATATCGTCCGAATCCTGCCCTTGGACAAAAGCCTGAATTCCCGACGTCGAGACGATAAAGTCGTCAAACTGAGGCACAAACCTGACCTGTGACGCATCGGCCTGCTCCCTAAAGCGAGCAACATCTTGACGCACTTCGCTGATAAACGCTTCTCTAGCCTGCTCCAGCGTGCGTGGCGGAGTGCGTCTCTCCTTCGTGTAGTTGTAGATGTGCATATCAGACTTTGTCCTCACCACGATGCACGGCTGGTTGAAATGCTTGCAGACTTGGAGAAGACGGATATCGAGCTATTGGGCCAAATGTCAATCACTGTCAACGGCATCGTCACGATTAGACTCACCTGGGTCAGCGTCGTTTCATGCACCAGAACGATCTTGTCATAGGCAAACAGCTTCAGGGCGTAGTAGTAGCCGAATGCCGAAAAGGTCTGAGTTCCACCTCCAGGAACATCATACCAGACGCATTTACGGGCTGGATCAGGGTAGCGATGTCGTTGCATCGTGACCTCTGAGGCACCGGTGGGAGCCCAGCCAGGGTCGTCGTTGCTCAGGTTTCGAATGGCGTTGAGGAGCGATGACTTGCCGGCATTAACATTGCCCGCGACGGCAATGTTGACGACATCTTGGTCGCAGTTGAGCTCACGTTTAGCCTCTTTGATGTCGTCAGGTGAGATCTCGGGGTCGGCTGGATCTATGCCACTGGCAGACACGTCTTGTTAGCTGCTGAGGCACAACTGATTGTCCGGGGAGGGATGCATCTCTTACAGATCGCGCATGTGCTGTTCCAGAGCCTCGCGATATTCGCGCTCCTCTTCAGCACGTTGTCTCTCTCTCTCGACACGCTGTCTTTCCTCTTCGGCGCGCTTCCTTTCCTCTTCGGCGCGCTGCTTCTCTCTCTCGGCGCGCTGCTTCTCTTTCTCGGCGCGCTGTCTTTCCTCTTCGGCGCGCCGCTCAGCCTGTTGCCGTAGCTTGCGCTCTGCCTCGTTCCCCAATATGTCATCGCCTATAGCCTTCACCACGAGACTCCCGCCAATAGCAAGACCTAATGGAAGGGCCATTTCGCCTTCCATCAAAACTCGTAGGCCGCTGGGGCCCTCGACTGGAACCGATATCACGGATGGAGCCACGGTTGATAGATTCATCGCAGCTGCAGGCAAGACTGTTTTCGCATTTATACCCTCGACGTCTCTATCCATTCCTAATACTGGCTAGGCATATCGTTTTAATCCCGAAACCAAGACATTACTCTAGACCTCTTGTCCACAGGCCTGCTGTGGTTCCAACCTTGGATGCATCCATAGACCAATATCGGCTGCCAAGCACCAAATACGATTGGACACGTAAATGCATATAATGCGTGGGAGCCTGTCATCCACTGCCCGCCCTCCCAACCAAACCTCGAACGAATCGCATGCCATGAATCTCGCCTCACGAGGAAGGAAATACGTAAAAGCCTCGCCAATTGTCCACCAGGCGTCGAAGAGGAGCAGGTTGCCTTGAGCTAGCGGAGAGATTTTGCGGCAATATCCATGGATCTCTCACCGAACATCTGCGACTATTGGTGACTGTTACGCAGATCTCTCTTGGCGCGTACACCGATGATGTTTTGTGCCTCAAAGGTGGACAATCCTTGCCGCTAGCAATGCTGTGCCCTTGAGCAGCTGAGGCACAGCTAAGAGGGGATTCTTCCGATTGGATCTTCTCGCAGATCACGCATGCACTGCCCTAGGCACCTATGATGCTAGACTTCTTCCTCGACACGCTCCCCCTCCTCCCCAACGCGTTGTTTCTCCTCTTCGACGCGCTGCTCAGCTTCTCGTGTCTCCCGCTCAGCTTGACGCAGCCGCCGCCGCCGCCGCCGTCGCCGCTTCTCGCGTCTCTCAGCATCCTCCTCTGCCTGTCGTTGCTGTCGTCGCTCCCATAGCCTGAGGGACACGACAGCACCTATGGCAACGACTTGTTGGATTATCTGGCCGTTCTTCACTCCGGTTGTATAGCTGAGTGCGGCGCTGATAGCAAGCAGAAAGACATCGACTAACAGCCTAAGAGGCAGATGCATAGCTGGTAATGGCTGTTAATATGGCAGTAGTGGATTGGGATGCCTGGGGAATGGCGAAGATGTGTTTTTGAGGTAAATAAATAAAAAATAAATAAAGTGTCCCAACAGCTTTATTTATTGTCCAAGACATACGCAATGTCTTTGGCTGGGTTATAACATTCCTACCAGTAATGCACGACACTGCTGATGTTGATGTCTCAAAGTTGTATCTCTATTAAATCATCGCTTTCCATGCATATATGTACATCCCTTTCCATCTATCCCTCTAATTTCAGCAATCCCAAATATTATAACAAGATAAAAAAAAAAACCAATGTGATCCAACACATCACTCCTTGTCCTTGTTCCACCCATTCCACCTCTCAAAATCCGCCGTATCCAAATCAAACAAATCCAGCATCCTCCCCACGCTCTGGTCCACCAAATCCTCCACCGACGAAGGCCTGATGTAAAACGCCGGTACAGGAGGGAAAATCACCGCCCCCGTCCGCGTCACGTCCAGCATGTTGCGCAGGTGAATCTCGCTCAGCGGCGTCTCCCTCGCCACCAGAACGAGTCGCCTTCGCTCCTTGAGAATCACGTCCGCCGCCCGCGAAATCAGATCGTCACATAGACCTGTAGAAATAGCTGCCAGCGTCTTCATGCTACACGGCACGACAATCATGCCGTCGATGCGGAATGAGCCGCTGGCGATGGGGGCTGCCATGTCGTTGTTGTTGTAGACGTGGTCTGCAAGGGCTCGCACGTTGGAGGCGTGGTAGTCGGTTTCGTATTTGAGCGTTGCTTCGGCCCATTTGCTCATGACCAGGTGCGTCTCGACGTTTAGTCGGCGGAGGGCAATGAGAAGCTTGATGCCCAGGATTGTCCCCGTGGCGCCGGTCATGGCAACGATGATGTGCTTCCGGCGAGGTTGAAGATGGGACAAGTTATGGGAGATGTTGATGCTGACATCGTCTGGTGTTGTGAGAGATGGAGACATGGTGATATATTTGTGTCTGTGTATTGGATAATTTATGGTTCAAAGGCTGTGTAGAGTATATATGGTTGAGACTGATGCTTTGTCTCGAAGAGAGGAATTGGGAGTGAAGCTGTGATTGATGCTGCAACAAACAATTCCAAGAGCTACAATCTTTATATTTATATTTATGCATCTCTAATTCGGAACTTGCCGTTATCAATTAAATGTCCGAGATTTCTCCCGCTTAGACGCAGTTGAGTGGATGAATGATCTCATGCCACCGAGTGAAGTCCATTCAATCATCACACTCCGAGTGGCCGAGGCACCGAATCGGGGATGCCATGAAGCCCAAGTTGCAGGACCATCGTCATTGTATCACCACTTTTTGCAAACGCCGAAGCTGTGGAATGTCAAATCTGGATTTCTTTGTTGCCGAGGCTATGTCATTATTCTATCAAACTTTATCAAATCCTCGGCTACTGAGATAATATCTGACCGCGACGACAACAGCTTCCTATCATGACCGTCCGAGCATCCACACGCTCCACAGTACTTCGTTTTACAAAGAGCCATTGCCCCCTTTTTAGAATTCTTCCGTGGCCTCATATGGCGCTACATTATATTACTGGTCAGCTTTATTCAGCAACAAAGCTGCACAATGATGTTGCAAGCTCACCTTTCATAATCGAGTCGAGATACATCAAGGGTGACTGCTCCGACACGTCCCATGGATACATGTATCCATCTCTTGGCCAGCTAACGCCGTTACATCAGTATTATTCTCTCTCTTATCAATGGGATCGACATTAACAACGAACCTGTCCCCCAGCATTGCAGTAAAGTTGTAACCCATCACGGCCTCCATCATCGGATCGATCGGAGCCGCATCCTGACCTCTCGGCAAAGGGTAATTCTGCTGTGCCATATTCTCCACATGCGGCCGTTCATCAGATGGCGATTGACGGGCACAAGTGTTCAAGGCGGGGGCCTTTTGTATGGCGTTTTGCAGAGCCACCAATGCTCGGGTGTGATTCATGGACAGCCAGTTGTTGTTTCCCGATGCATCAACCATCATGCCAGTTTCGTCGTCCGCCTGAGCGGCCCGAGAGAAGATCTCCATTACTCGCTGCAGTACATCTCGGCTCTCCTGCTCATATCGTGTCTCTTCCCACAAGCAAAGTAGGATTGTGGCACTCAGGACTGCATGGATCAGAGACCACGTACGTATGGGGATGATGCTCAGCGCCTGAAACTCAATGAATGCCTTTGCTGTGCTCATCAGGCTCTCCTTGGCCCGAGACTTGAGAGCTCGGGCAACCTCAAGTCGCTCATTGTCGGCGGTGGCACAGTTTGTCAGCGCAGGACGGCATAAAACCGAGACTGCGAAAAACAGCTGAATCTCTATGGTGAGGCTCTCGTAGCGCTGCTGGATGTTTATGCATTTCTCTCGGCACAGTAAATAAGGCACCGCTCGTGACCGGTATCCATCCAACTCGGCCAGCAGCCTCCTTGTTGCCTCACAGCTTGGCTGCTCTAGTTCCAAGAAACCGATACATACTGAAACAATGCCACACATCATTTCTGAGAAGCCTAGTGGTCCATTAGAATTAAGACAGTTTTGTGTCGCCAGGGACTGCTTGGATGCAATGTGTGGCCGGCCATGGCACAGGCTGAGCAAGCAATCCTGTCTGCATATGACATCCCTATGAAGATGGCAACAGTGTTAGTTCAAGTTCGATAACATGCTGGCAAGTGAAAAGTCATAACATAGGAAGAGAAATGAATGTGCCTACCAAAGAACCTGCTTCTTCTTTGCCCCGTCTTCTGACTGCTGAGATGCACTTTGTGTGTGCAAGCCCAGAGCCTGGGCCGCCCTGATTGTGGTCCCCATCAAAACCCACGCGCCATCCGACTGTCCCACATCTTGAAGAACAGTTCCGATAATGAGTAAAGTTTGGACCCCGTCTATTGATGGATGCAGGACGTAATTAGCAAGACGTAGAGCCTCAAATGAGCGTCGTACTAGGAGGGTTAGCTCTACTTCATGTGCCTATCATAAGCAATGCACACGAGACTTCTTGTCTTACCGAAATCGAGGCAATGCTCAGAGCGCTTCCTTGGAGATTGCATGACTGAATAATGGGCGCTGGTGGCAAGCGCGGCCAGGAGCAGCGCAATCCGTGATATGTAGGCTTTGCAGACCCATTTCGCAGAAAGCAGGTCAGGACTACGAAACTCGCCAGCTTCCAGAGCTGAAAGATAGTCACAGAAGGCAGACTCCAAATCATCAGGATCAATCAAAACAGGATGTAGAGGATATACTGTGGCGCCATGAGAGGGGAAATATCTAACGTGGACGGTGATTTTGTCAGTAAAATGGACAATATTCATGGATAGATGAATACCATCGGTATGATCAACGCTACAGATTCACATGAGGGGAGCTCGGCCGTACCTCAACACCTCCTGTTTCTGAGGAATAATCTTAAGCAACTCCGTCCACCTCTCCTGTAGAGTCTTGAGCTTCATGAAAGGATAAAACTCCAAGGTGTTGTGCAAGCCAAGGACTGGTCCAGCCTTGCGCCTCATCTCTACAGCGGGAGATTCATCTGAGCCGTGCAGCATGGTGAGCACGGAGCTGCCTCCCTGATAGAGCTCCTTTCGGGGCGGATGAATGGCAGGCGTTGTGTCTTGAGGCCTGGTAAACAGTATCGAGTTTGGAGTCTGTGTCGTGGCGAGAGAAGACGGGGTATGAGTGAGAGATGGCTCGGACTCATGACAATCAATGGCATCGGCATCAGCATTCCGTCGTCGTGGCTCAAGCCCGGGCTCTGGTTCTAGCTCGACTTCAGGCTCAGAGTTTCTCCCTCGAACCGCCCTCCGCGGCGTCACACTTGCAGCTGCTGCTTTAGCACGCCTCCCGCGTCTCTTTTCGGAAGTGCCCACATTGTACGAGCAAATCTCGGGATGGCCTCGTTTCTGACAGGTCTGGCAGGGCTGGCCGTGATCGCACTTGACTTTGCGCTGGCGACACGGATAACAGGAGCGGGCCTGAGAAAGGCGGCGAAGATACAGCACTCGGTCGATTTCGCTTTGCTTCGGGGATGGCTGGAGATCCATGGCGACTGCGATGAAGTGCAATGAAGTGCTATGAAGTGCAATGAAGTTGGGAGATGAAAATGTTCCGAAGGTCCGAGGCTACTGAGGTCTGGTATACTGCCTGCCTTATGTAAACGGGAGTGGCGGCTAGCTCGGAGTCTCGGAGGATATGACCCGTCTCTCGGCATGCATTACGGCATCACGGTATACTTGGGTGAAACTCTCAGGAGAATTGGAATTGGAATTGCAAAGCAGCGAAACGTCATACGTCTTTCTAAGAGATGAGATATGATCCTAAAGTCTCCGGAAATTCCGCCAAGTTCATCAAGATGTTTGAGTATATATACCCATGGCAGCACCGCCGAAGGAGCAGTTGATACACGATACACCACCAAACAGAACATCCTAAAACAGCATCTTCATTGAATCAGACAATTTTATAAATAACTTCCTTTCTCAAATTCGCCATGTCTCAAACTTCCCCTCCTGAAGCCTCGGATCCCGAGCCTCCTCACCTGAGCTTCCGCTCCTTCGTCAACGCTCTCCGCCAGGACAACGATCTCGTCGACATTGACGCCCCTATCGACCCAAACCTGGAGGCTGCAGCAATCACTCGCCTTGTTTGCGAGACAGACGACAAGGCACCTCTCTTCAACAACGTCATCGGAGCCAAAGATGGTCTCTGGCGCATCCTCGGAGCCCCTGCCTCTCTCCGCAAGACTCCCGGCGAGAAGTACGGCCGTCTGGCTCGCCACATGGCCCTGCCTCCTACTGCCAGCATGCGAGAAATCATCGACAAGATGCTTTCCGCCAGTAGCCTTACCCCAATTGAGCCTGTTATCGTGTCTACTGGCCCTATCAAGGAAAACTCCATCGAAGGGGACGACATTGATCTGACGAAGCTCCCGGCGCCAATGGTTCATCAGTCTGACGGTGGACGATACATCCAGACCTATGGCATGCACATTCTGCGCTCTCCAGACGGCAGCTGGACCAACTGGTCCATTGCTCGCGCCATGGTGTCCGGCAAGCGAACTCTCACCGGCCTCGTCATCAATCCTCAGCACATCGCGCAGATCCACGAAATGTGGAAGAAGGAGGGCAAAACCGAGGTCCCCTGGGCTCTTGCTTTCGGCGTCCCTCCCACTGCCATCATGGCCTCCTCGATGCCCATCCCCGACGGAGTCAGCGAGGCCGGTTACGTGGGAGCCATTGCGGGAGAGCCCGTCAAGCTGGTCAAGTGCGATACCAATGACCTCTTGGTTCCGGCCAACTCCGAAATCGTGCTTGAGGGCACCATCTCCGCCACTGAGACGCAGCCCGAAGGCCCCTTTGGCGAGATGCACGGCTACACGTATCCCGGAGAGAGCCATCCTGCCCCCAGATACACGGTCAACAAGATTACGTACCGCAACAATGCAATCTTGCCCATGTCTGCATGCGGCCGTCTAACAGACGAGACTGTAAGTGTTCTTTCTGACCCCCCCCCCCCGACCCCCCCCTTTTTTTTTCTTACACAGCAACTTGGAAGCTCACCATCTTGTCCTACAGCAAACCATGATCGGAGTCCTCGCCGCCGCCGAAATCCGGCAGCTCTGCCAGAACGCCGGCCTGCCCATCACCGATGCCTCCGCCCCTTTCGTCGGCCAAGCCACCTGGGTAGCCCTCAAAGTCGACACGGCCCGCCTCCGCGCCATGAAGACCACCTCCAAGGCATTTTCCGAGCAAGTCGGCAACCTCATCTTCCAGAGCAAGCCCGGCTACACCATCCACCGCCTCATCCTCGTGGGCGACGACATCGATGTTTATGATGACAAGGACGTCCTGTGGGCATTTGCAACTCGTTGTCGCCCAGGTACTGACGAGGTGTTTTTCGAGGATGTCCTTGGCTTTATGCTTATTCCGTATATGGGACATGGCAGTGCGGATGCTCACAAGGGGGGCAAGGTTGTCAGCGATGCGTTGATGCCGGTGGAGTATACGACTGGTAAGGATTGGGAGAATGCCGACTTTAAGAATGCCTATCCAAAGGAGGTTCAGGACAAGGTGTTGAAGGACTGGGAGACGCTGGGATTCCGGAAGCTGGAATGAAGCTTGAGCTTGAACTTGAACTTCCAACGATGAGCCTAGATGATAGACTATAGAGTAGATTTTTATATAGAAGGATGGATTAAATCTTCGAGTTTTTATTCATAAGTGTTTGCTGATTCTTTGTCAACTTGAGCACCTATCTGATACCCGTTAACTGAAATACCTACAACGTTGATTAGAGAAACAAGTTGATTATATATATACTACATAAGTCTGCATAACCGCTTTTCTTTCTCTCAATAGTACTCGCTTCACCCATCGTCAACGCCGCAAACCAAGCCCTCAAAACCGCCAGCCTCGTGTCGCCCATCTATCCTATCCGTGTTCCTATTGCTACAAGTTCTCATGCCATTCCCCGAGAGAATGCCCGCTCCGTTTTTTTGCTTTTTTTTTTCTTGCTCTAGTGTTTTTGTTTTTGGTTCTCCCTCCCCCCTTTCTTTTCCCACTTCATATGCCTTGTTCTGTTTTCCTATCCGTCTTGCTCATAATCAGTAATACAAAGTAGTGCGCTCTTCGCTGCTCGCTCTCCATAGTTCCCTCTCAACTCTAGTTCTATATGCTCGTTGCGTAGATACATACGTCGTAACCAGGAAATCAGTGAAAAGGCATCAAGCTTGGATAAGAAGAACTCTCGCGCACGGCGCAATAGCGAGTATAAGTGCGATCCAGAAGCAACATCAAGGTAGAGAAAAGTCCTCATCTAGACCTCACTCTTCCTTCTTCTGCGGCTTTTCAGCTTCTTGGCTCCCCTTTGATTGCTCTTGTTTGGATCCAGAGGCCTTTTCAGATTTGCCCTTTTTCCACTTGGATATCTTTTCGCCCAAGTACCGCCACGATCTCTTAAAGCCGCCCATCAGCAACCCCTTGAGGCTCTGCGAAGTACTCGGCCAGTTGACCGTCTGTTTGATGACCTGGCGAGTGATTCTCCGCAGCTGTTCTGGGTCGTCTGCGGCAATCCGTTTCTCAAACTCCCCAGCCTGACGCCGCTTCACGGCTCCATCATAATCGGACGTTGCCTCCATCATGGCCTTGAACTCGTCTTGGGGAATGCCAAACTTCTTGCGGTACTGAAAGTAGAGCCGAGATCTAAAACTTCCTGGCAGGCGCCTAACCATGTTTCCTCTCTTAACCAAGTCCATGTCTTGCTGCAGCCTGGTATTGGCTTCGGGGTTCAAAATCCAGTTTTCGTCATCCAGCCGGACCGGGTCAACAAACGTCACGTTGGGAAGCGTCCTGATAAGCGGAGCATAGAGTCGGCGGAAATGAACCATGTTGTTGGAGACTATGTTGGCCACCTTGCTCTTATTTTCTGTGGGAAGGGCCATTCTTGGGTCACCGAGGTAGCTGAGCCCGGCAATGGTGCTGTACAGATCGGCTTCTGTAAAGTCTGGCGGCAGAAGGAGGAGAGCAGTTCGGACGGCGGCGATGAGGTTAATTTGATTTGCCAGACGGACGCGAGGATGGTCTCGCAGAATTTTGACGGGTTTCTGGAGACGTCCCGCCAAGTACAAGTTATCCCAGGTGGACAGGTCCCTCACCAGGTTGTCGATGCTTGTAACTCCATACTTGATCAGCATGCCGTTCATTTCGATGTAGGGGTTGAAATAAACGCCGGCACCCCAGCCCTGGACCCTCGAGACAAAGCCCGAGCCAAGCGATGCGATTCCTGAGTAGTGGTCTCGGTGCTGCTTCATGTTGATGGAGTGCCAGTGCTCTGTATGCGTGACTCCGAAGATAAAGTCAATCATCTTGGGCGAGCCCTTTTGAGCCTTAACCAGGGCCTCTGGAGGCTTGGGGTGGACAGCTCGAAACTCGGCTTCACTGACGCTACGACCGGCCTTTTCCTGGGGAAAGACGCCCGAGCCGTAGGCAAAGCAGTAGACAATTGGCGCGTGGAACTGACGCAGCATCACACGCAGGGCCTCTTTGAGCTCATAATTGATGATCATGTGTTGATTAACACCAAAGAGGCGATGGGGGAGCTCGTCGAACCGCTGGATGGCAAAGTCTACGGTATCCTCCCACTCGTCGCCATATAGGTTGAACTTGCCTCCAGCGGATTCTTTGCGACGGCTTGATACCGATGTTGCCGATGTTGCCGACGTTGCTGACGATGTAGATGTCGCTCCGGGTGGTGGAGTCGGGGACGAGGATGATGATATTGCTGGAATATGGCTCTGACCATCTGCCTGTCCGTTATGCAGGGGAGTTGTCGAGTTGGAAGCCCATCGCTGCTGAGACGAGAGAGACGATGTTGATGGCAGTAAATATACGGAGGAGGACTGGAGAGACGGCAATCGATTGTAGCTGGATCGAGCTTCGGAATTCGACGAGAGGAATAGCGACGTTAGCCGAGGCGCAGAGCTTCTTGCCTGCGAGGGATTGATTCCATGTCAGCCGTGATGTTCTCAACACAAGCCAGGGCGGTGTATTTCTTCTGCTTACCCCGATGCCTCGTCCAAGGGCGACCATTGCGAATAGAGACGGACAAGCCGATTCAATCTTTGAAGCTGAGCTGATTCGAGTCGAGCTGATTCGGGCAAGGGGGTATGGCTATTCGCGGAAACGGGAGCTGCGGCAAGGGCCACGAGGAGAATCTCAAGCGGTGCGATCCATGTACTAAATATTCGAGGCCTGATTGATAGAAAGTCGACTGAAGCTGTTGGACAGCGGCATGTCCAGCGGTTTTGTGGTGTTTTGGCTGCTGGTGGGATGGAAGGGAGCTGGTAGAGCTTCCCACCAAGATCTTGTTTCTATCTGGGCTGGTGGGTCACGGGCCTGCCGTGAGCTGCGTCATTGGCAAGGTACAAGCTGCAGCAGGTTATTTCGGCTGGGCGCGCTTGTACTTGTACTTGTGCATTGCCCTGAGACCCGGGTCCGGATTTGGATTCAATAGCCAATTACGTCAATTGTGCCTTTTTTTTTTTTTTTTTTTTAAATATATATGCCGCATAATCGCCACCTTTTCAGCAATGCTTTTGCAAATGGATGCTGCGGTTGCTGGTCCGGAGCACCGAACAAGACAATGGGCCGAATGCCGATTGGCTGAGACAGATCTAATCTGATGGCACTTTGGGCGAGTCAGTCCAAATTCCCACTAACTTGACATATATGTATGAATGTGTGCATCTTTCTAAGTCGAGTCTACGTATAAACTAGGTAATGGAGTTGTGTGTTGTCTTTATGATTTATTACCATTTTCATCGTACTCCCTTTTGTAAGGATATTGGCTGGCTAAAGTAATGTACTGTGACATAAAAATATCAAAGCTTTGGTACCTAAAAAAGAACAAGTTGTTTATGCTCCCAGCTCAGGTTTATTTACATTCAGCAGCCATCAGCCAAAGTGGCAATTAGCGCTTAGAAGTTTGTTCTACCCAGTGAGAGAATTGCTACTATTTTTTTTTTTTTTTCCCATTTCAGCATCATATCATATCCCATCGCCCTTCTGCCTCTTCTCTTCCCTCCTCTCCCACTCCTCCAGGCGCCCTACCCGGGAGCTTGTTTGATGCATCACGTGACCACCCATATTGCATACTCTCAGACGCGCTTCTGCGCGTTTGGCAAAAGATGGAAAAAGACAAACAACAGCCATTATCTCTATTTCCAAGGCCAAAGCCAGTCGAGATGCGCGGCCGCACTATGCAGGAAGCGGGAGGCCCTGCCGGTCGGCCAAGCTCTCGATCAACCAGCAGACTGCGAACCGCAAGCAGCTCAAGCATGCCACGGCCAAATCTGTCACTCCGCGATTCAAGGGTGAGTCGATCGAGAATGGCTTCGAGTGTCGTTGATATTTGATGAGCTGACGGGCTGTTGATTGTGCTTAGATAGCGTCCTTCCGAGCAACTCAACCCATCCCCAACATCCATCCCGCAGACGCAAACACATCCAGACCGTCTTCGAGGCAGAGCAACGCAGCTGCATCTGTTCGAGGCTCGCTGGAGGGCTCAAGATCGAAGGAAAATCTAGTGCCCCCCAACGCAGACGAACATGACAAATTCCAAAGGGAAATCGAGGCCCTCAAGGCCGAGATTGGAACATTGCAATACCGCCTGCAGACGGCCGAGCAAGAAAAGGACATTGCACTGTCCCAGCAAAGCAACAAGATGGAACAATCCCGTCGGCGTGAGCAGGAAGAGGCCCAGCAACGCCAGTCTGCCGAAGCAGAAAAGGCCAAGGCGGACGCCAAGATGGAGTCCATCAAGCGGGAAATGGAGGAGCTAAAGGAGGCCGCAGAAAACGACAAGCGACTGCTCGAGTCCAAGATTCGAGCCGCCGAGGACGAGGCCCATCTTGCGCAGGAGCAAGTGGAGGACTTGTCCAGCGCCAAAGAAGAAGCCGCGAGGAGAGCAGACAAGAAGGCCAAGGACCTGCAGATGCAAATAGCTGCGGTAAACAGCTCAATACAGGAGATGGAGCAGGAGGCCGAGGCGCGGGAGTCAGCGCTGCAGCAGTACCAAGAGCAGATTCTGGAAAAGGACAGCTTGATTGGCAGGCTAGAGGCAGATGTGCTGCGGCTCAAGGCGCAAAGCGGCGATGCAGAGACTATGGAAATCATCAAGAGGGAGCTGTCGGAACAGGTTTCGCACATCCGTGCTCTCGAAGCTACAAATCGCGACCAGCTTGCTGAGCTGAAGCGACTGCGAGCCGTCAACAAGGCTGTTGAAATTGTCGAGGAGGAAAAGAGAACCCTGTTGCGCAAGGTTGAGGCTGCAGAGAGGCTGGAGGCCGAGCTGGCAGAGGCCAGGATCCAGCGGCAGAGGCTTGAAGACGAGCGTCTGGCATGGTCAGCCTACCTCGAGAACGTGTCGGAAACTGGCCAGGCCGAGTTCGACTCTCCCGAAGCCATTGCCCGGGCGCTCGTTCAGGAGCGGCTGACCACTGCCTCTTACGTCGAGCAGCTTGGAGCTGTCCGTGCCGAAGCCGCAGCTCAGCAGGGACAGATCCAGGCCTTGGAGGAAGAAAAGGCTCAGCTCAGGAGCCTGGCTGAGAATGCCACGACGTCTGCGCAGGCCGCTAATACCGACAAGGTGCGCGTGCGTCTGGATCGCCAGCGTGCCCTGGCCCTGAAGGAAGTTGAATACTTGCGCGCGCAGCTCAAGGCGTTTGACACTGAGGAGCACGCAATGCAGCCCGAGGGCTTTGATGAGAAGCGGGCGGCGCGGATCCAGGAGCTGGAGGACATGGTGGACGATTACAAGACAGAGGTGCAGCGGCTGCACGGCGAGCTCTCATCCATGGACGTCTCATCACAGCAAGAGTCGTCGCCGCTGCTGCTACAGGCGGGAAGCAAACGAAGCCGCGCCGAAGACGACGCCGCCCAGGAGCAAATGGGCCAACTTGCGCGTAAGAACCGCAAGCTTCAGGACGAGCTGTCGAGCGTGCAGACGCAGGTTGCCATGCTCGAAAAGGACCTCTCCACCAGTCGCGAGCAGCTGGCCGCGGCCAAGGAGCAGACCAAGACGCGCGTGCTGTCGCTGAGATCTAACCCGACGTCAGACTACGAGGCGATCAAACGGGCGACGCTGGAGGCGCTGCAAAAGGAGAACAAGGAGCTCCTGGCGACGCTGCGGTCCAAGCAGACAAACCCTGCGATTCCCCTGGTCCCGACGTCGGTGCTGAGCGCCATGGAGCGCGAAATCGCCGCGGCCAAGGCGGAGACGGCGAGCGCGCAAAAGTCGGCGCGGCGACTCAAGGAGGTTTGGGGCTCCAAGTCGCAGGAGTTCAAGGAGGCCATCTTCTCGACGCTGGGATGGACGGTGACGTTTATCCCCAACGGCAAGATGCGGGTGGAGAGCACGTTTTACCCGTCGCAGTCGGACGAGCACGAGAACTCGATTGTGTTTGACGGCGAGAGAGGCACGATGAAGGTAGGCGGAGGACCCAAGAGCGCGTTTGCACGCAAGATTGGCGATCATATTGGGTTCTGGGTGAGGGAGAAGGGGTGTATCCCGGGGTTTCTGGCGGCGCTGACGCTGGAATTCTACGAGGAGCATGCGAGGGCTACTTCAGGGGAGTGAATAGGATAGGGGGCTGGTACAAGCGGAAGGGCTGAGGAAGAGGAAGAGGAAGAGGAAGAGGAAGAGGAAGAGGAAAGGAGACGAGAAAGATGACGAATATCGATTTTGCGCAAGTGCTGCCCGATATTTTGAGTCTTTCTGCTTGTTTGCTCCTTTTTGAATGTCATGAGGCATGGGTGGGATTAGGCTGGTGCATGTCAATCATCATATTTAGGGAAATATCTTGTTTAGAGGCATTTTGCAACCTTTTGGGGGGTTATGATGGCCACGATTATGCTCTATATTTGAATGAAGAAAGTAATTACTGCATACAAGTAGCCTCCTAGTTTTCAGCACTGGCAACTTGAGCATTTGTTGTCAATAGCAGCCCGTTGTGTACAGTATGGCCCCCTCTATCCAATCCCTTATATGACACAGCAATAGTATGTACATGACATATCAACATATACACTGATCAACCCAGTAATCAGGAGCCCCCCTGATTAGCTCCCAGTTGGACCGCACGTCGCCACCTTGAGTCCATTCATAATATTCGAATAACCCGCAAGCTGCAGCTGATCCGGCACACCCGCCGGAATCGTGCCCACATACGCATTAAAGTTGTGAATGCCACACGGACAGTGATCCAGGATCTGCATTCCGGCATCGCCAGCCAAGTTGTTCACCTTGGATGAGATCGGACCCGGCGCCATGTCGACGGAGAACTTGTTGGCGCCGGCTGCAGCCTGGAATGTTTGCGTCTTCCCGCCGACGGTGACCTCGAGCGTGCCGGCTTCCTTGAGAAGAGTGACGATGAAGACCTTGTCGTACAGAGTCTGGTAGCCGTCCGGACGGCCCGTGAAGTAGTTGCTCGTGGAGTTGTCGGCATCTCCCATGGTGGTATCCGTAGCATCGCAGTTGATGCTCGACAGCGTAGGCGGGAACCAGTACACGATCTTGTCCTCGGTGATATGCGCCGCAGGATCGTTCGAGCCCTGCTTATACGCGGCGACGAAGGGCTACGCTATGTCCAGCCAGCCGTTGTGCGGCATGCCGTACGTCTACTTGGAGTTTCCATCATCACCATGCGGGCTATCAAGACGGCCGACGTAGTGGCTCTCGCTGTAGTCGTTCCAGGTGATGGTTTCGACGAAGCGCGGCTTGAGCTGCAGGATCTCGGTCCAGCGGTCGAACCACAGGAAGTCTCCGGGGAAGACCCAGTTCTTGGAGTAGGGCACTTCGGCGCCAAAGTGCGTGGAGAACCAGGGAGACATAGGGGCGAGATAGGGCTTGCCGGCGAGGGCATTGGTGTAGATGCCATCGCCGTCCTGGACGGTGACATTGGCTCCGGGTTTGGGGGCCTTGTTGTTGCCGTCGTTGGGCCAGGCCATCCAGTTGAAGGCGCTGTCGACATCGCCTAGGTTGGTGCCCTGATGGGGATGGAAGTTTGGCGCCCAAAAGATGTTTCCTCCAGCAGCAGCCCGGACGGCATTTGAGTCGACGCCATCACCGGCGAACGACGACGCAAAGATCTTGCCGTCGACCAGGAGCTGGGCGGACTTGGAGCCGTACATTTGAATCATCTGGCCGACCTGGGTGCTCTGGTCGGTGTGGTACCAGTCGAAGTCGAAGGAAATAAAGACCTTCATGCCGTTGTTTGCCGCGGACTCGTAGGCACTGGTATTAGCTACATATATTTCCTTTCTCCAGAATATTCTCAATTATGGCGCTGCCTCCATCGCATATCATCGACTTTATACAATGCACATGTATATACTCCGTGGTCTATGGAGTTAACTAACATGAACTTGTCAGGGGCCTAGAAGCCTAGAAGCTAGATAGCAGCAGAGAAGCATCTAAGTTGAAGCTACTGGGCTCTAAGTAGGCTTCGTGGCTTGAAGGAAAACTATACAAAGAAAAAGTTTACTGTCCTTTTTCGAGGGAGCCGATAAATAGACACATTCGTCATTGTTAACCTAGCTGCAGAGCCGTAGCTAGTCGGCTGCTGAATAACTTCTTTGGCTTTATTGGTGTTCTGTTTGCGCTCAAGGGTCTGACAAGCCTGTGCTGATTCCCACTCCTGGTAGCAAAGACAGGATATAACCATGCTTATTTGCATGCCTATAAATATGTAATTGTAAAAAGAAAGAAAGAGACATGTGAAAATAATGGCGGCCATCAACAGTTAACGAAGTATAAAGGGGAAAAAAGAGTGAGGCAGGGATTGAGACTAGAAGGTAATACAGCGAATTGCCGCGTCCCTTTTGTACAGGAGTATCAGCGGTTGGAGTTTCTCAGAGAAGTACAGAATATGAGGCCAAATGGATAAACACGTGGCTTACAGCCTGAGAAATGGGATTATTACCCTAAAATCGTATACCTTGCTCTATCACCACCATTATCTATGTCACTATTCTACCATCTACAAGCGCTTAACTTGCTTGACTGTCCTATCAAGTCCAACAATGATCTGCAACTGAGTTTCCGGCTTATGAAGATTCCACCCCTGTCTCAAACTCTCCGTATAAAGCTCATAACCTGGATAAAACCCATCCACAAACTTCTGCACCTGCTCTGCCGTCATGCCTGCCTGCGGATCGCTCCTCGATATTCTCAAACAATCCTCCTGCTCTTGCCGCCAAGTATAAACAAATTCTGCTTGCTCCGAGTCTATCTGTATAAATACATCAAAACAATCCCATATAGCCTCGTAAAGGGTTAGTTTTTCATTCAAGAGCAGTAAATGCTCGAGTTTATGTTTGTGTAAAGTCCGACTGGGAGTGTTCCACTTTGCCTCTACTTGTTCGGATGACAAGGAGCGAAAGCCCACTGACCAGCCCTCTAGTATGACCACTTGCGCAGGTTTGGAACCTTGATTGTTGGCAACAGTCCAGTACTGCTCTGGGAGGCGATCGCCTTGTCCGGAGAAGAGTGCTTTGTCGTATACTGGGACCTTTGTTGGCTGGCTGTTTATTAGGGAGACCAAGACTGAATTCGCTAGTTTGACATCGTGGGTTCCTGTATATGTGTCAATACATGCGCTTTACTTTCTCTTTCGGCGAAAAACTGGTGTTTACCTGGCTGCCCTCGATGCTGGAATAAGGCATTGTCGGGATTCTCTTCTGCAAGCTTTGATTGCTCTTCGTGTGTCAAGTAAAAGTCATCAATGCTAAAAACGACGGTGCTTATGCCGTCTCTATTGAGATTTTCCGCCAATGATGCCACCAGTGTTGTCTTGCCAACGCCTTGCATGCCGTTTAGCCCAACGACGAGGGGGCATTGCTGGTGAGATTGGTGGTTGCTGAGATGCTCCTGGAGGAACAAGGTGCATATCTGCACTTTCTCATCTGCAAACTTTGACGACATGCTATAGGCACCTTGTGGCAATACAGCGAGAAGTCTGTAGCACGGGGTTTGGTGTTGATGCTGAGATAGTATGACGATCAGAATCGCCGGATGATGGTGGTGTCTGATTGACGAACAAGGTTTCGTGGGATTTACTATATAATAAAAGCGAGAGAGCGTTGTGAGATAGTCCTAAGAGGCATGACCTGATCTTTATGAGATAATAACCTACTAGAAACCGTTTGCTACCTAGTTACTAGTATCACAGCTCCTGGAAAGTCTAGTGGGCCCAGTAAACTGAGAATCTAGATTAATAGGCTAATGGAGTCACGGATGCAAGTCCATTTCCTAGTGAGGGTGGAATAGCTAGTAAGAACACGAGACTTGGTCATAGAAATAGGGACGGATTATCAGGCACCCCTAGAATGGAATATTAAGCTGCAAGAAAGTCAGCGGGTAGTTACCCGGCCATCGGTCCACACACCCCGCAACTGGGCTTGCTCCATTTCCCCGCGCCAATGTGCATCTTGTATTTTCTCGACATCATTTGTTGGTGTCAACGACCCGCAACTGGAGGTGCTTGGGGCCGTCGTTTGGAGCCTAGGCAAATTGTGTTCTATGGTGCTGGAGGCATGAATACATGTAATCAGAATGGCTAAAGTCACACGACATAAACGTGGCTTACATTGCACTATGCAGAACTGGAATCTAAGACATGATGAAGCAGTTTATAGCATGACAAACAAAAATAGTCAGACAAGATGTGTCGACATAATATGAGGTGTCATGTGCACATATGTAAATAGTTATTAAAGGTGCTGGTGCCTATAAGCTACAAAACCATGACCAACTATTAATGGATATACTTTGTAAACGATAGCGATATCGTCTGACTTCATTGCGTCTTCGCTTATTTCTACTCTGGGCTGTCGATAATAGCTGCCGCTATCATGGAGCCTGGCCAGCTAAACCAGGCTTTGCTTGTGGTCTCACCCGTCTTAACGTCTACCGCTTCTCCAAAAGTTCCGTCCCATTGCATGGCACCAACAATCCGCCGTAGAGCATCCGCTTTTGCCTGCTTGTTACCTCTGACGTCTGCATACAACATCTCTTGAAAGTACCCAAGCGGCCAGGGCCCTTGTGAATGGACACTTCCAAGTCCTGCAAAAGGTCCTCCTGAGCTGTACCCTAGGCTGTTCTCCTCTGATAGGGCGTAGTTCATTGTGTTGTACCACGCCTCTAGATCTTTCTTGGTGGAAAAGAATCCCCAATTGGCAGCAAAAGCAGTTGGGATATCATTCCCATCATGATAAAACGTGTGCTTGCCATGGCCATCTACCAAGTAAGCTATCTTTACATGTCCAGAATCTGGGTCGGCTATCAGGAAGTGTTGCATCGTTTTCGTGCGAACCTCATCCGCAAGTGATTGCATTCTATCGGCCAGACCTCTTAAATTCGTCGGAACCGAGCGGATCAAGTTAGCCACCTGGCAAAGAGTGTACCAGAGTAAAACGTGGCTAGAAAAGTGGAACGGATATATAACTTCATCGTCGCCTGGGGTCTCATCAGTGGGGAATAATCTTGTAGCCAAGTCTTGCTTTGAAGTAATGTGGTCGACAATCTCCGTGACGACTTGAGAGGAAAGAATCTTCTCGATAAAGTCCCTTTCACTAGGATACTCTGAGAAGTAGTCGCAGAGCTCTAGCATGGGGTAACACTGCTGATCGAGCTGATATACAGGCCCGTCTTTCGGCTGGCCAGTTATGACATATGACCTATGCCAGAATTTATGGGGTCGCTCAGCCTTGAAGAACACCCATTCCAAGTGTCCCTTGATTGTTCGATCAAGAAGTCCCATGTACTGATTGTACGCAGCAGGTGTAACTAACGACGCCAAGTTTCGCCGAGTCAATAGCAACAGGCGCCACTGCCAGCTGTTGGTGATGTTAGTAGGTAGTATGCTGAAGTAGTAGTGTTAGAGGACTTACTAGTTGTCTCGATTCCAACCCAGAGGCAGCGCTACATGGTCAGTAATGAGGGCGACTTGTGAATCAGAGACGGGAATTGCGCAGTTGCCGAGAATGTAGTCAACATTGCGCCGAACAATATATGTTTCCACAGTTTCCGGCTTCTTCCATGCGAATCCATTTCCAAGAGCGTTTGAATTGACACAAGGTAGTGCTGCAAAGCTGTCATTCTCATTCAATCCGGGTGACAGATGTAGAGTTAGGCCGATGGCGACTGTAGAATTCGGCGCGATAGAGACAGACTGATATGTTGTAGATACACCTGTCAGCAAACCCGGCTGGGATATATCTGTTAGGCCGACCAGTGGTGTAGTAATGCCATCAATGTCCAATTGGCCGCTAAGGTGAGCTCCGAGAAATTTATTTCTTATGATAAAAGAGCGTTTATTGTCATTCACCTGGAGAGCATTCTCACACTCTGGTAGCGGAATCGGGCCTCCTTCAGTAAGTTGTCCATACGAGGCTCGATGGACACTAACCCGAAGATTGACCTGATATTCGACTTGTATTTCTTGGCTGGTAGTGTTGACGATATGGGCTCTCTGATGAAGTCGCCCTTTTTCATCAACACTTACGACATAACGCACCGCAGCACCACCTCTTGTGTCGAAATCAAGGCGGGCTGTGTTCATTTCGGTCAAGTCAACAGAAGTTCTCGAGCCAATGTTGCCGATGCACAAGCCGAAACCTTCGTTTTCTTCATTGACCATCTGGAGCATACGCTTCCGGTAGTCGCGTACGTACAATGGATCATAGTATCTGGCACCGTCGAATTGTTCATAGGAGGCAGCGACTATGATGCCGTGATCGGGATGATACGCACTAAGCTGAAGAGCCTGTGGTGTTTTAGTATTTGTGATCAAATTCAATAGTTTAGTTCCGAAAACTCACTCGTCCGTAGATATTGGCTGATAGAGCCGTCCCATTTTGACCAATGTCTATTGTCTTATTTGCTTTCTTGCCATGTTTTGGATCAAAGGCCTCGGGAGCAGAGTAGTCCCATTGCTGCGTTGACGACAAGGAACCCATCTTGGCTGAAAAGAAGAAAAAAATTAACCAGAATACTCTTCAGTCGGTAAGTTTACGAATGCAACTGGTATGAATTCCATTTAAGGGTTACAAGTTGCACACGGGTTTACCAGCTGACGAGCTTCAACAGGGAGTATCGGGTACTGACCCGGGTCGAACAATGGCGTCGCCACCGGGACAGCACCCGGGTCCATTGCCATCCCTAAACTAGCCCACACTCAACAAACTATTGGATCAATTTCCTGAATCTCCGAGTCTTGCAGCCATGGTCGTGTGGGGAATAAGAACTATAACTCCACACCACGATCTGACTCGGGCATGAGTCTCGGGTCGCTACCCGTGTGCAGGGGCTTTGGCAAACTTCCCCGGATTTTGCCCCCCAGGAAATATCTGTATGACATCTTGGAGAAATATAAAATGCGGAGTATCGAATCGTGCTTCTGGAAAGTGGACGAGCGTCTACTCTTCAATCATCGACTTCGTCATGGCTACCACAGCTCACAACGTCCCTCAGTTTGACTCAGAGAAGCCAGGGTTCGAGTCACCTCTCGTCACCATGGAGGAAACCTCCGGGAAGGGCCATTCCATCATGTCCAGCAAGAGTCCTCAGTTTGCCGACAGTCGAAATGCAGCAGCGGAGACTGGTCCGATTGGCTTTGTGCCTTCATCGCCTGAAGAGGCGGAGCTTAGTCGTCGAGTCAATCGCAAAATGGACTTTGCCATGCTGCCTTTGCTGTCACTGGTGTACCTATTCAACGGTCTTGATAAAGGCAATATCGGTAATGCTGAGACGCAAGGTATGATTCTGATTGCTGCCAGCGAATTGCTGTCACTAATCGCGATTCACGTAGGGTTTACCAAGGCTATTGGAGCTCAACCAGCAGACCTCAACTTGGCCGTATCACTGTTCTTTATCACATTTGTTCTCTTTCAGCCACCCTCTGCTGCCATGGGTAGATGGATTGGACCTCAGAATTGGATCCCATTTTTGGCGGTGCGTATGCCACCTTCTCTTAATACTTCTTTATAACAACAACCTCCTAACACATGCATTCTAGTTCTCTTGGGGAGCTTTGACCATTGGGCAAGCTTTCATTAAAGGACGAGGTAGGGAGTTACTATCTAAACGCCTATAAACTGCAACACTGAAGCTAACTAGCTTCTCAAAGGCTCATTGATTGCTATTCGTCTTGTGATTGGGCTTTTTGAGGCGGGCTTTTATCCGACATGTGTCTCTTATCTATCGTTTTTCTACGGACGATTCGACCTGGCAGTGAGAGTGGCTATTTTCTATGGCCAATACGCAATTGCTGGAGCATTCTCAGGTGCCATCTGTAAGTCTTCCACCATTCCATTCCAGCCGGATATGATTCGACTTACACATTAAACTAGCATTCGGTGTCTTTCACTTGAAAAGCGGCAGCTTGCTCAACTGGCAGTATCTCTTCATTATCGAGGGCAGTCTTACCTGCTTTGTCGCAATCTTAGCATGGTTCCTACTTCCTAGAGGTCCAGGCTCCGCGTGGTTTCTCAAGCAAGAGGAGCGCGAATTCGCCGCAGAGCGTATGCGACGCGACACTGCGCTGTTTATCCAGCATGAATATGGTAAAGACGGCATGGAGAAGGACAGACTCTCCAGACGCGATGCTATTGAGGCTGCCAAGGACTGGAAGTTCTACGGCGTAATCTTGTTCAATATTTGTGCCAGTGTCCCCACGCAAGCGTTTAGCATATTCCTACCTCTTGTTCTACAGGGTTTGGGGTTCGCGAGTATCCAGGCAAATCTCGTAAGCAGAGCCAAAGTCTCGCATTTGTTTTTCCAAGTACTATTATTAACAGCGTTTACACAGATGACAGTGCCGCCTTACGTCTGCGGTGCGGTTGGCTTATACATCTTTGCTTTGAGTTCAGATCATCGGCAAGTCACTTCCAAGTTGCATCACTTGTTATTCTTTCAACTAACAATGACACAGACACGAAAGAGGGTGGCATATCATAGCAAGCATTGCTATTGGAATCATCGGGCTGATTCTCACCGTCACTGTCAAGGCGAGCGGGGGTAGATACGCCGGTCTCTGCATTTTGCTTTTCGGATGCTACGTGTCTGCTCCTTTAACTGTGGCATGGCTGAGCGGAAACACACCAGGTAGGTTTCTCCAAAGCTAGCAATGGATTAACACATGGCCACTAACAGGTTAACAAAACAGAGCCGGGAAAACGCACGCTGATACTTGGTGCCAACGGATTTGGAAATCTTGCAGGCATTATCGGTTCGCAGATTTTTGCGGCCAAATATGGCCCTTCCTACACAACATCGTTCTATGTTACCCTGGGAATTGCAATCGTTGCTCTTTTGGGCTATACGGGTTACCGATTTGCTCTTGCAGCTGCGAACCGATACAAGAAAGAGAAGATGGCTCAGATGACTCCGGAGGAATTGGAGCGTGAAAGAACCGATCACACTCGATATGGCGATCGCAAGTACACCTTTATATATGGCTTGTGATGCTATTAAAATGTATTCCCCTTTACCTCGCAGAATAATAGTACATTAAGGAGTTAGCTAGTATAGTAAATTACTAATTGCAACGAGCGTTTCCGTTTTGTTTCTCAAAGTCTGAAATCATTGTATATCTCTAAATAGTCATTCTCAAGCCACATCTGTAGTTCCCTGAACAATGCACCATTTAGCTCCACTCCAGCCTGACCATCGCATGAAGTCTCGAGGAGGTCGATATCTGGAGCAGCAATGGCAGATTCGACTTGACCATTCGCTTCACTGCTGGCCGTATACGCGACAGCAGATGTGGTTTGCTCGTCCGCCACGGAGACTTGAGTCTTTGGCAGTGCACGAGCAATAAAGCTCAAATCCTGTAGAACTGTGAGACAGTCTAGGCCGAAGTTGTTCCCCAACTTCGCCTCTTGCTGGAACACTTCAATTGCGAACGCGACATCATCGGTCTCTGCTAACTCTGACTGGAGAGAAGCAAGCTGCTGCATCAAGATGATTAAAGCTGCGTTGAAGACTGCGTGCGCTTCTTGGTGAGTGAGCCTCTGTCTGGGGCTGACATCGCGAATGAGCCGGCCAAGTCGAATATTTTCGCGGGCGGCGTCGCGGCAGTGGCCGACGCAAGCCATGTACAAATCTCCCTGATAGTTTTCTGCCCTGTCTTTGTGAGACTTTGACGATAGAAACCTGTCGGCGAGAATTTTCTTGGTAGCTGCGAAAAATATCGGTCTTGTTGTGAGGATGATGTCCTAGATAAGCCGAATGCGTTAAATCGTGTCATGGTGTCCAGTGCTAGCTGTAAGAAATGCTTACTTGGTTATACATGAGATGTAATACGAGACAAGCTCTGTCTTTGCTCGATTGCTGGCTGTTGATCTGCAGCGTGGGAGGCAGAGATGCCAGCCACTGCCGTAGTAACGAAAGAGCATGCTCGACATGCTGTAGAGACGTGGCCGATGACTGATCGGATGAAGCTATTCGGTATACGTTGCACACAATGTAACGCGAGATCTTGGCAAGATCTATGTGCGCGCGAAGGCCAACTGGGCTTGGAAATCCACTGTGTTGTCAAGTCAGCGAACAGGCTGGTGAATAAGTTGGGGTGGTCAACGATGATTGTATAGACTCACGGCGTTTCTTCTGGCAACTGTAATTGGATTGCACTGTCTGAGATACTGGGTGGTCGTCCGAGCACAGATGACAGCCAACAATCAAGTACATACAAGGTCCAGAACGTACGTTTAAAGTCCTCGCCCTGGCCGCAGCTGCAATGGGCGCCATCCATTATGGCGAGATGTAGGGCAACGCTGATCATGATATAAGCGGCATCACGACGATTGGCCTCGATCAAATAGAATGCCATAAGAAGCATGACTGAGGTGTCGCGTGAGGTGTGGCAAGTGATATCAAGAGGGTTGCCGAGTATCTGCTGTGCTCTAGAGAAGAAGTGTTCGCTACAGTCTTCATCTTTCCAATGCGCCGCAGACCCCAGACGAGCTGCTACAGCCAGAACCATGTGCAAAAGAGCGAGCTGACCCGATGTCCGCAGAGCTGCCGCATCATGAGGAAACTGGTTTGCAAATGATAGATTGCCCCAGTAGAAAATACCACCGCTAGGGAAATCTCCGTTGCCATCCTGAGTAAAGAACCGAAACTCGGTGACCATGAGGGTCATCTCCGTCTGGCTCGGGAGTTGCAACGGGTCAACAGGCAGAAGCTGCAGTGTCCTCGAGTCGAACGTCTGATAGCGCCCAACGCTCGTGAGAAATGCCTGTCCTGAATGGGGAGGATAGCCTTGTTGTTGTTGGGCGCCGACAAGAGGCTGTATCGTTGCCATGAATTCCTTGACTCGATTGAGAAAGTGCGCGCCAGACGACGGCCCAAGGTAACGCGCAGTCCCATCCGGATCGTGAAGCAGCCGGCCCTCAGAGGGAGCAAAGTCCTCGGTGGTGGCGCTGCTGCCGAATGCTGCTCCAGTATTGCTCGTCTCCAAGGTAGAGGCAGTCCTGGAGGATGGCGATGTCACCAATCCGGATGCTGGAGTTGCCGGCGCATTACGTCGCTCTAGTTCTTCGCATCGAGCCCTGAGCGCCTCCAACTCTGCGCGAGAAACGGATACCTTGTCGAAATCCAAGGGGTATTCGCAATGCCTAGTTGCCCGATGACATTGGGAACATGGCTGCTCACCCGAGCATTTTATCCGTCGAAGGCTGCAGCTATTGCAGCTGAAGCATGAGGTTGGTCAGCGTCAAACACTCTCTAGAATCATATTTGATAGCAATACATGTACGCAAAAAAAACAGACTCGAGACCCCTGAAGCATCTGATGGCACTTACGCAGTGCGGACTCGCTTGCGGCTGCTTGGTGAAGTCGGCTCACGACGACGATGGACAGCTCGACGTGCACTGTTCGGCTCCCTTGATGGCTCTACCGGCCACATGTTCTGGGAGTTATGCTCATAGAATAGCTGGTTACTTTATTGAGTGTGCTGCGGACTTGTAAGTGTGGAGGAGTATATAAGGTTACCAGACATCAAGACTGCTAATTAATTCAGACGCCATGTCTAGCCGCCAGATTAGTCAGGTGACTTAGACATAGTAAACTTGAGCTTTATAAATGATTGATTTAAGGAGTATTTTAATAAAACATAAAGTAAAGTAAATAAAGTAAATAAATATAATCACTGTCTAGAAAAATCTGACGACCTAATGAGAGTCTAATCTCTGATCCGTGAAGGAGCCGACATAAAATTAGTGTTCAGTGGCTATACTCCTCCATCTCTGGCTGTAGCTTATGGCCGCGACAAGAGTGTAGAAATACTACTATCCCTAGGCGAAAGTGTAATATCCAAGCGCTTTCAAAAGGCATTGCTTCGCTGCGTAGTAGAAGGTCACCGGGCGGTTACCGAGACTTTGGTTGAACATGGTGCAGATATAAATGCAAAGGATTCGGCTGGCAGGTCACCCCCTTTTCTAGCTGTTATTGGCCAACGATGGCGGGCAATCCAGACTCTTGCCGATTTAGGAGCGAATAGCTGAGGATAAGGAGAATATGGTTGGTACTTGATTTGTTCCAGGGAAATAAATGCCCTGCGACTCCCTAGCATTTCGCTGATGTCTACAACAACGAGCAACTGTGACACCGGTATCAATTATATTCCATGCCTCTCTCATCTGTCAAAATAGCATCAAGTCTAGCTACGTTCTATCACCTGATAGTGTCTCTATGGAATGTATAGTATATACTTGAACTACAGTAACACGCGCTGTCCCGATTCTCTCTCCCAGCAGCAAGGATTACCGTCCCAAACAGGGGTACCAACCAAGGTTATCTACATCCCTATTTCAACCCATAGCAATCAATTCTTCTTTCAGCTCTCCATGCCTCATAGTCAATTCCGCAAACACAATTGACAGAACATCTTTCCATCGACTACTCACTACCTACCAGTCACCACCTTCTACATCAAGCCCCATCACCTCTTACATTCTCCCACATCAGCATCTATCTCTAAATCTGCACTCAAACAGAAGCTCTTCTTACTGCAGCATCCACTTCAACTGCAACTCCAATTACCGATGCAACGCAACGCAATGCAATGCAACCACACAGAGTCTCACTTACTTCCCAAAAAGGGCCATATTCACACTCACAAGTTCGTTCGTTTATCCTCTGCAAATATAAACAGAGCGAACAAGCAATAAAAGCATCAGCAAAACATATTTCATCCCTCTTTCGGTAAAAAGACTATTACTACACTCATACAAACGGAACACTCCTCCTTCTCCTCCATCATCTTCCATCCTCCTCCCTCTCCAACACAACACAAGAAATAACGCAAAGAAAGACAAAAGCGAGAGTAAGAGCGTCAGACAAAAGTAAATATTAGTAAAAACGAATGAGCGTGTATACACATCAGCAACCAGCAAATGCTCTCCCTTCAATAAGACAAAAAAAAAAGCTCCTTGATATCACGAGTGAATAGATAAACTGCCAAAGAAAAAGAAAGAAAGAAAAAGTCGGTGTCCGGTCGTGCGATACTTTTCTTTTTTCTTGCCCCTAACAAAAGCAAAAAAAAAAAAAAAAAAAAAAAAAAAAAAAAAGATCAAGTAGGTTTCAATAAAGAATAAAGTCGCTAAAGGATGTGTTCTTCATCTCTCCAAACGGGTGGGCTGGTGGCGGCCCCCCGTTGAGTTCAAACATCATTAGCAATAGACTTTGCATGTATATAATAATTAATCTCATCCCCTCTCCAAGACACAGAGCACTGCCCAATGTCAAAAGCTACTTCGCCTCGTATTTGCCGCCCACAAGTTTCCTCGTCACGGGCACATCGACCCACGTCTGCTCCACGAGCGACAGGTTCGAGCTGGCAGGGTTCTCGTCTGCAAACGGATCGCTCTCCTCGGCATCCTTGCTTGGCACCGCCTCTAGTCTGGAGATGGAGATGCCGCTGCCCACGACGTCTTCGCCCGACACGGCATACTCCCACCGGGCTTCGACGTGGCCCGGCTGCGGCTCCACGCCGTCTGCGCCGACAATGCGGCAGACAATCTTTTGCGTGGCCTCGGTCAGGGTCACGTCTCCCAGTCGCCAGTACACAAGGTGCTTATCCTTCAGGTGGGTGCCGCTGGGCTTCGTCTGGGCGCCATTTGCCCTGCCCTCGTACGACACCACAAAGACAACGTTGTGCAGTGTCACGGGAGCTGTCCACTTGCATTCGGGGTTGAGTTGATACTGCAAAAGGAGGCCGAGCTTGTCGCCTTGGGGCTTCCATGCGGGGTTGATCAGGAGAGGAGCGTGTTGGCCGAGAGCTGGGCCCTCGGATTCGTCCGCGAAAACGCGGTATGAGAAAGCAGTCGCTGTCTTGGAGAGATGGGAGAGATCGAGAGCGAACTGGTCAGGCTGGTCGGGAGATACGTTGTGAACGAAGATTCGGTTGGGGCCGATGCGTTCCAGGTTGGCAAAGTTGTTGATGCGAATGGTTTCATGTGCTACTGGAGGTTATCATCGCTGACCTGTTGATTAGGGTGGGGGAGGGAGGAAAGAAGATGGAAACCAAGATAAAAAGGGGGGGGAGGCAACTTACTCTTGGTAGAGTCGGCATCTGCCGTGGGATTGTTAGCAAAAGCAATCTCGCCGGCAACCGACGTGCTCTTCAGCACGCCGCCCTCAAAGAGAACCGAGACGGTCTCAATAATGGAGGCGTTCAGTCCCGGGCCCGTCAGGTCGGGATGCTTTGGATGCGCGCTGCCGAGAGAATTGCCGGACCGCACAGACTGAGTGTCGGAGGCGGCGCTGGCCTCGGAAGCAAGCGCAGCAATGGCGGCCGGTCTAGAAGACGGGGGCCGAGGGGGAGACGCCGGGATGGCCGGCATGGCGGGAATGGCGCTGTCCGAGTAGCTCTCGGGGAAGTGCAGCACCGGCGCGTAGATGGTATTGCGCACGTCGCGGCGGCCTCGCACCGTCATGGAGCGTCGGTTGGCCGAGCCCAGCTTGAGGGTGTTGGCCACGTTGGAGAGAGCGGCCTGTGCTGCCTCGGGGTCTTCTTCCTCGATCGGCTGGTTCTGGATATTCAGCTTGAACAGCTGGTCGCCCTCGTCGTTTGCAGCCTCCCTCTGGGCTTCCGAGATGGGGTCGTTCATGGGTGCTCGTATCGTGAAGCCCTCGTCGTCCTTGGAGGTGGGAGACACTGGCTCTTGCTGGCTCTGCTGGGATGGCGGCAGGATGGCAGCGGCTGCTTCAGGCTGCTGTTGCTGATGCGATTGTTGTTGCTGTTGCTGATGCTGTTGCTGCTCGATATCAACATTGCCATTGGTGGTGCTTGAAGATGGCATCTCTGGCGGCTGGGTATCCAAAAGAGTTTCTCCGGCTCCAAAACCATTCGTGTTACCGTTCGTCGACGGCTCGCCCTCCTCTTCCCTCTCCCTGCGCATGGCGTCTGATGACGACTGTGGCCTGCGAACCTGGTCTGGCATCTCAGGCAAGATGGATAACCGGTTGTTTTCGTGGAGATTGCTCGAGGACGTCATTGGGGAGACGCCACGGCCATGGCTGCTACCGAGTCGTCCAAAGGTAGCTGCTGGCGCTTTCTGGGGAGAGAGGGAGAGCTGGCCGAATCCTGCGTGGACGCTCTGGCGTCGCCGGCCACCAAACATGGTGCCCAACCTTCGCAACTTGGATTCTGGTAAAGCGCAATGTCAGTGGTTAGAAACCGCGACGCTGATGCCATTCATGGATGGTCCGCAGACTTACCCGGCTTGGCCTCACTGTTGAGCACCGAATTGTGCTCGCTAACGTCGTCGTCCGGTGGCGGCTGAGAGGTATTCGGCGTCGATGGAACGCTCGGCTGGCTGGTGGCGGAATTCTGCGACATGTGGGTTGTCGAGCGTCTGGTGGCCGTCCTGGGCGGCAGCTGAGCCTTGCCGGCCGTCACCTTCTGGACGAAGCCTTGCACCTCCCTCTCGGTGCTAATCTCGAGCATCATTGCCAGGGTTTCAACGGCTATGTCGGAATCTCGCTGGGCTCGGTCGGACTCGTGGGTTTGGAATTGCGTCAGCAGGTCGCGCAGCAGGTTGATACGCGACTCATCAAGCACTTGGAGAGTTTCGAAGATGAAGGGCGACTGCGACTCCCACTGCTGCGTGGCCGACTCCAGCTTGGAGGACGCGGCGTCGACCTTATGCGTGCTAGCCTTGCCGCCCTTCTTGGTGAGCTTGTCGGACCGGTCCCGCGCGTCGTCGAGCTCCCTGGCCATGACGGTCAAGTTGTTGGAGATGTTTGTCATGTTCTGGACGTCCTGGCGCTGGGGGAAGCCTCTGAGGGGGTGCTCGACATCGTTGCCGAGGCGATCGGCGAAGAGCTGGTGCGACTGGGCGATGCGTTCGACGGATTCGATGATTCGGGACCACGGGGCCTGGAAGACACTGCGGCAGCGGTCGTTAGCAGCAGGCACAACGACGCCCGGACTCGAGCCGAGGCCATTGGCGCAGAAGACAGGCGACTCACCCCAGCTCCGACTGCGCATTGGGAGCCTTGAACTGGGCCAGCTTGCGCATTCCCAAGACATACTGCTCCTCGACGCGACGGCGCTCCTACAGCAGGTCAGCTTGCGTCATGGCCGGGCCAGAGCCTCGGCGCCTCGGCCGATGCTTCCGCGCGGGCGGTGCGTACCTGAAGCCAGTCGGCAATCTCGAGATTGATCTTGTTGATGCGCTTCATGCGGTCGTTGAGCGTCTGTACGGCCTGGCCGGGCTGCAGATGAGCCTGTGACCAATAGCGCCATCGGGGGCAGTTCGTCAGTCCATTGCGCCTCGCAAAGCACCCGCAGACACCTCCAGGCATCGCGGACGCTCGAAATCAAGATACGGGGAGCAGGCCGTGGCTTACCAGCATGGCCGGATACTCTGACCTCGCCGTCTCGTCCATGGCGTGAGGCGTCTACGGACCGGGTCGTGCGAGGGAGAAGCAGCAGAAGCAGCAGCAGCCGCAGAGGCAGAGGCAGACAGAGGGCAGAAAAGACAGAATCAGCGGCCGGCAGATGACGGACTGGATACGGGGCTCCGTTCCTAGGCGGATGCGCGCATGGCGAGGCCGCTTTGCTGGTGCTGTTTGGTGGTGGAGGAGAAGAGTCGAGTCGAGTCGAGTGCTGGTGGAGATGGTGACGGAAGAAGAAGCTCGCCTGGTGGTGCCAGAACCGGCTCGGGTGCAGCGCTGGAGCCGCTGTAATTTTTTTTTCTCGGGTTCCCTTGCAGGCGCTCGCAGTGGGCCAGCCTCGCTGGGACATTAGCCGGGAACCCAATTACGGGGGCCTGGCTGTCCAATTATGGGGGGCCGAGCCCGCTGTGGCCCCAGCCTCGTCAGCACTTCAGTGGAGCGCCGGAGAAGCCTCGGACCAATGTGTTTGCTGCCTCGACACAAACAACAAGCAATACATACCCGCTGTAATAATTCATGGGCGGAATGGGATCCTGGTCGGTTTCAATCAAACGGCGCCCAATCGGTCAAATGACGTGTCGCCCTGGCATGATCCAGAGGGGGAAGTGAGGTTGATGCACATCGTGGGGGACGCGGATTGCATGCATAATTAATTAATCTCGATTGTGCATGTGCTATTTATAATTTGCAGCCTGGGGGTTCATTATCACTAACAACATCCTACTCACTCACGATGGCTTCATCGGCTTGGAAGTCGTCGGTTTCCTCGGTAGACCGGTATGAGACAATCTCAAAAATGTATGTAAACACGCTGAACAAGAACACCCTTTTCTGCTCTTCTCATCTCACGTGCTGACCGCCGCCGCGTCAAGTCTCGAGGCCCTCCCCTCGCAGGACATGAGTGAAGCCATTGCCATCGAACAAGCAGCATACGACAACTCATCCTCGCTGGTATATGCATACACATTTCTTCAACACCCTCAATTCACTGACTCAAGTTCCAGGATGAATACACTTCCGTCTGCCAGCCGCGCAAACACCAAGAACCGCCACCATCATCATCACCCCTATCCGCACCCTCACCCTTACCCTTACCACTGCCCGCTCCAGAGTCTGGCATCCGCATCGGCTCATACGCAAACTGCTCGCCCATCTCAGACGGCGTCACCTCCCAGGTCTTCCGCTCCGGCACCACCGCCCTCAAGGTCATCGTCCACAGCGTCGAGCCGCACAATCCCTCCCGCGAGATCAAGATCCTACAGACGCTACACCCCCCTTGCATCCCACTGATCGAGACGTTCCGCGATCAGGAGCAGCACCTCGTCCTCGCCTTTCCGTATATGCCGTTGACCCTCGCCGACGTCCTCGACAAGAGTCCGTCTGCGCTGGACAATGCCCTGATCCGCTCCGTCTTCGGCGATGCCCTCGCGGCGCTGGCCGCCATCCACAGCCAGGGCATCGTCCATCGCGACATTAAGCCGTCGGCCATCCTCCTCGCCTCGCCCTCCGGCCTGGCCTATCTGTCCGACTTCGGCACGGCCTGGCATCCCGCCTTCTCGGCCGCCTCCGAGCCGCCGGCATCCAAGATCCTCGACATCGGCACCGGCCCGTACCGCGCCCCCGAGGTCCTCTTCGGCGACAAGTCCTACGGCCCTGCCGTCGACATGTGGGCGCTCGGCGTCATGCTGGCCGAGGCAATCAGCTCTCCGCCGTCCCCGCCGTTTGAGTCCCGGCCTGTCCACGAGGACGGAAACCAGCTCGGCCTCATTCTCAGCATCTTCAAGACTCTGGGCACGCCCACACCCGAGACGTGGCCCGAGGCAAAGGCCTTTCGGGTCACACCCTTTGAGCTGTGGACGGTGTTCCCGCAGAGGGAATGGGATGTCATATTACCAGGCGTTGATGCAGGGTTCAGAGACGCCGTAGCGAGATTGGTTCGCTACGATGGGAGCAGGGCTACGGCCGACGAGGTGAGTTCGGGTCTGAAACCGAAATTTCATGTGATGTGCGTGCAATGCATATAGCTAACGTGCATCTTCACCAGGTTCTAACATACAAATGCTTTACAAAGGATGAGTAAACAAATCCAAGATGGCCCCCCCCTTCCAAATATTCACACGCCTTCTTCACATACATAATTTCATCATACATATATACATTAGATAATCCTTTATGATAATCTTATTCAACTCAAAGCATATCCCTCCTTCTCTCTAGCCGCGTCTCCTCTTCTGCGTATCGGCTCCTAGATAATCAATCGGGTTTCTGCACAACGGACACGTATTCTGGCTGCTGCTCTGGAACCACTTGTACAGGCACGTCCGGTGGAATAGGTTCTTGCACGTCGTGCACCTCTTGTCCGGCATGCGCTTGTCTGCCGCAATCACGCTGTAGCAGATGGCGCACTCCGTCTGGCCCTTGAGCGCGCCGATAATGTTGCGCTTCAGGATTTGTACGCCGTCGATGATGCTGCCACCGGAAAATGTTATCACGCCTTGGGTCGTCATGATCCAGCTGTTCCATGTGCGCTCTTTGACGGCCACGGATTCCTGGCCCGTGACCGTCGCGGCTTCGATCGGGTAGTTTGGCGACACCTTGATCACGATTGAGGCCGGTGTATCGTCGATTTCGTAGCCTACAATCACCTCCCTCGCATTCTTGGAGATCTTGACAGTCACTTCCTGCTCGTCCACTTCGGGAGCATCCTGCTGGTCCGCCCATTCTTGCACATCATCGAGTGTCTCGGATATGATGAGGGGTGAAAAGTACTTTGTCGTCCAAGCTTCTACGGCAATGCGCGTTTGCTTGGAGCGGCAGGCGAGATACCATGCCTTGAAGAGGCCTGGAATGTACTTGAGCGTGAGGTAGAACAGGTGCACCAGCAGCCACTGCATGCTCCTTTCTTCAGACTCTGACAGGGCGATTTTTACGTCATAGTTTTGAATGCGCTCCGCCGTAAGCTGCTCTCTTTCGAGGTTCAGCGGGTGTGCAGCCGAGTGGCCAAGGACATCAAACATAAAATCCAAAAGGGGAGGCAAGTAGTCGCCTGTCTTGAGGTTTTCCGTAAATTCGCCTCTCATCTTGAATGACGACGCCGAGTAACCATCAAAAATAAGCTTCCATGATAGCAAGTAGCTTCGAATTGGGGCCGGAAATTGCGCGAGCACTTCGTCCGAGTAGCGCTCAAGAGTTGGTGCGTCGAGGAGCAACGACTGAAGCTCATCGGGCAGACGAGCATCTATTACACATGGTTAGGCCTGTTTCGTTTAATTCAAAATGATGGATAACTTGGTGAGAGAATAAAACAAGAAGAAGACCTTACCAGCCTTATCCAAAAGAAGCTCAATAGCCTTTTGCGCTTGAATAGCCGGTAGCGCCCTGTGTAGCAGGTCGAAAGCTGCGGTTTGAATGTCCAGAGACTCGGAAGCAATGAGTTCATAAATCTCTGGCATGTCTCTTATGTTTTTGATAGTAACCTTTTCCACCTCTCGGCACAGCATGGCGTCTACAATCTCCAGAGGCTGGCTACTGGCTCCACGAGGCAGCTTCAGCAGCTCGATCAGTGACTTAGATTTCTTACCGGCCGATTGTATGAGGGCATCCTGCAGGTCATCGTTTGCATCCTCGACGTTATCGAGCGTCTTCATTAGCTTGAGCGATGAATGGATAAAGGGTAAAGCGTCTGGAAGGGGGTATCTAGCCGCCTTCTCCCACAGGTCAAGGCTGAACTCAATGGACTTTTCCCAATACGAGCCAAACACGTCACTCATGCAAGGTAGTAGGAGATTCAGCACGCGGCAGATCTCAGCAGAGAGAGGAGCGCCCAATGCCTCCTCATCTTCAAGCCACGATGTGATCTGTCTGACAGCAAACACGACACGATTATTGGCCACGGGCAGCTCTCCGCCGTCATAAACCCGCGCAGACAGAGCAAGCAAAACGAGGATCATCATAGTTTTGCTGTCGTTTGCAGAAGCCCCCGCGACGTCACTGACGAGCCGATTGAAAAAGTTGCTCGCCAACTTGGACGACTTTATCGTCTCGCCGAAACCCGATATCGAGGCAGCAGCGAGCAGAGCAGTTTCGGGGCTAGCCTTTGCCAGCGCTGGCTTGAGCAGGATTTCCTCTAGGCTGGGCAGCAGACCATGTGCCTCAGACAAGACCTGGATGATCTCGCTAAGAGCCCGGGCACTGTAAACACCCCTGGGCGTCAGCTCTCTTGACTCCTCTTTGAGAAGCTCGACAAGGCCGCGGAAAACGTGAGCCTGCTCTTCGTCCACCGAATTGTCCCACCACTGGGACGCCAAGGAGCTCTTGTTGATGACATAGTTCCTCAGCGTCGTTACCAGAGATTCTGCTTCTGACATGGAGTCAGCAGCCTCCAGAGTGAGCCACAGCGAGTTTTCGTCCCTCGAGGTAATCTGGTCCGTAGCGAGCTGTATGGTGAGGCACTGGATGCACAACAACTCTATCTGAAACTGACGCGGTAGCTTGGCGATATCAACCCCCTCTTTCAAGAGGAGCGCAGAATAAAGAGACATTCTTAGTGGTACTGAACGACCCTTCTTGTCTCTGGGCACGCGAACTTTGGTTGGCTGGGCCGTCAAATTGGCCAGCGTGATAGCACCACCCAGGCTATTGGTTATTGACAAAGAAGGGTTGATGGGTTGTTCTAAGAAGGGCGCCAGCTTTTGCATCCAGACATTGGTGCTTGGAAAGATTTCCTCAACAGCGATACCGGCAGCGTGTGCTTGTTGAGCTTGCTTGGAGAGGGTTTCAATATCCAACGATTGAGGGCCTGCTCGTTCGAGGTTATCTTGTATGATTTCAATAACTGGCTGAGAACCGGCCCCCTCTCCCTGCAAAATGGCGCGGATTGCAATGGCCTTTGATGAAACAACATTGCTGCTGATCTCAGACAGACTCAATAATTGAGCAACCAAGGCCGTATGAAGCGAATCATTTTCGGTGAAGAGTTGTGGCCTGCCTTTGGCAAGGACTTCCAACGCTCTTAGCGCCGGTTCCGCAGATGCACTCTCTTTGTCCAAAATTTCTAACAACTTTTCAGAAAGCTCTTTGGAGCTCTCGTTGGAGAGGCCTCTCTCATTCATGCTAGCTTCTAGCAGCTCCCACCCAGGTGCCTGGGCCTTCACAGAGTCGATTGCTTCCGTTATGATGTAGGTCTGCAGCTTGGCATTCCCTTGGGTGAGCCCAGAAGCCTTTTCTTCAGAAATGAGGGATGTGAGAGCTGAATTACGAGTAGTACGGTCGGGGAACTCCAAGACTGCCTCAACCCAGGACCCCCATATTGCGCGATAAGCTTGCGCTCTGGATGGAATTGCTCCCAAGAGATTAAGGCAGGACAGCAGCGGCCTGCTTGAAGCAGACTGAACGACTTTCTCGGCCGAGTCTCGTGCAGCTGCCGCCAAGAATTCTGACACCTTGTCTCCAGTCTCGCCGTCAAAAAGATGCTGAGCGGTGCTGAGTGCGTATTCGAGGGTACCTGCCGCTCCAAACGGTTTCATATTGCGATTCTGCAGAATGGTGATGCACTGGTTGATGACGGTCTTGGACGGAGCAGCGGTTTGATCTTGTAGGGATTCCCCGGTGGCAACCAGCTTCCTATGGATTTCTCCAACAAGGCCAAACCATCGGCGGCCTTCCTCGGCAATCTTCTCCTGAGATGATTGGTACTCTCGAGACACTTCCGGCAAAGAAGCAGCGATTCTGGTACACAACAAACCAGCCAAGCGCCCCCACTCCTCTGCCGATGCCGCGATGACGGCTGAAGGGCTCCGAAGAATAGTGAGATGAGCTTCGACCAGAATCGACATGGCGTTTGGCCCCAAGGGAATGGCCACCGGCTTGTCAGACACAGTAAGAAGCGAGTGTTCAAAGAGGGGGAAAATCTGCTCTCGGGCTAAGACGAGCTTCTCATCGTCGGAGAGGTTTCTAATGAGGCGTTTGAGAGTGTCAATGTAGCACTTCCAGGCCATGGAGGTATTTGTTCGGGGCTCTTCACGGTTTGTGACGCCAGTTTTGACGGCCTCCAGAAACTCAGAGGCAGTCTCCAGTTTCTTCATCTGGTCTTCTGGGAGGACGGATATGAGCTCGTCGAGATGTTCCCAAAACTTTGCGGGGCAGCCTTGGGATCCCTTTTCGATAAACTGTCGTAACCGTGAGAGGGCGGGCTTCTTTTCCTTGGGACTGGGCGTCCAGAGGTCGGGGACAGCTTGCGACAGCCTCGTCAAGGCCCGGACATAGTCGAGCGCGGAACCAGTCTGGCTGGTCTTGAGGCCGCCCGTGACCATGGCCTGCTTGGCCTGGGTAGACTCGGCATAGGGGAGCTTGCGGCTGAGGCAAGTGATGAGAAGGTGGCATACTGTCTTTCTCACGCCGCTATCGTTGAAGGTGATGGTGCGCCACACAGTCTCTTCGGAGAAGAACTCGTCAAGCTTGTCGCCCAGGTTGCCGACTTCCTCGTCGTTGAGCCTCTGGAGAAGGCTGAGCACGAGCGACAGGCTGCCGGCCACAACTCTGATGTACTTGGCCTCAGCATCGTCCTTGGTTGTCGATCTCTCGTCGCTGAGGGTATCCTGCGTTTCTCGGATCGCATCGATGGCGTAGTTGAGGATCTGCGTCTGGCACTTTCTCCAGAAGGCGGCCACCTTTTCCGGCGTGTTGATAAAGGACGAGAGGCCGTCGCCGGCGGCGCGCGCAACCGCCCGGTCCCTGTCGTAGAGCCCAGCCAGCCATGCGCCGACAATCTTGGGAATGTGTCGCTCGGCTCGCTTCCGCGCCGACTTGATCAGCTCGAACTGCAGGCTGTGCGCCAGCTCGCGGACACGGCGGGCGTTGTCGATGCTGGTGCGCGGATACACGCCGGTCCAGACGTCCAGGATGGCATCCTCGACGCCGCCGTCCTTTTCAAATGGCCGCGCCTGGACATGGGCCAGCAGGTCCTCCAGCGCCTTTGTCTTGGTTGTGCTGTCTTTCTTCAACAGGTTCTTGAGAGACACAACCACATTCGGGTCCGAGACGGCGCTAAAGGACGGGGGTTCGGCGAGGTATGACAGGGTGCCCGTCCCGCCCGGAGCGCCGAAGCCGCCGAACTTGGCTCCCGGGGCGCGGCTGGCGGCGGCGGCGCGCTTCATGGTCGGTCTGGTGAGCTGAGGGCGAGAGGGGAGGAGAGGAGAGGCGGCGGACGAGCTGCGTTGCGCAAAGCTCTGCGAGGTGGTGAAGATGGATCTGAAGGAGTCGGAAGAGGGACCGAAAAATTACTTAGTAATGGCCCTGTAAAAAGGCGCCTGTGATGTCAGCTTCGCCTGGCAGAGCGCCTGCAGCTGGGGCTTTCAGCGCGCAGTTAGCTGAAGAGTCACGCCGGTTACAGCGGGGTTATTCTGCCTTGTTATGTAAGCCAAGCCCGCACCTTGAGTTTATTCGCATTTGAAATCAAGCAGCCGAGTGAAAGCATTCCCCTGCCAGTCCGGCTGGAATCTTCTTTCCTTTCTCGACCTGCGGCTAGCTACCTACCTACTAGGTACTAAGTACTACTAAATAACCTGTTTAGAAGCTGCCTTACCTTATTACCAATCTAAATACTACTAGGTATGTGTATAGGGTTCAGACTGTGTTATTACCAAAGTGTACAGAGTACCTGCTGCAGTGGTGATGATCATTGAACACTGTCCTTGATTACCTAACAACAAACGAAATGCCCGCCGGATGACTAACACGCCGCCTGCACGGAGGACAATGCCTGTGTGTGCGATCTTGTTTACCCATTTAGGCAACACGACTTTGAAGCTTGGAGCATACGATGACGGCAAGGAATAAATCATCAACATTGGAAGCAACTATTACCTCCAAAGGCTCGAGATCCGATAGCCTTACCCGATGCCTACTACGCATCTACAAGCACATGTATCTGTCCTGAGGCGGTCAGCATGCATGATACAGTAAAGCACCGCTACTTTGTCTTACACAAATGACTCGCAGACTTCCCGACTTTCTTTCCCAGTTATATCACGACACGCCAGCAGATGCCTCCGCGTCGGCCTCATCTCGCCAACTAGAAATGGGCAATCTAAAATTTGAGTGAGGAGAAAAAAGCCCGATGACCAAGCTGCATGCTTGACCTGCGGCCCCTTGCATAACGCTTGAGAGCGCCACTCAGCTTCCGACGCTCTATATTGCATTGATCCGAAGACACGCACTAATCCGGCAGTCTGTGATCCAGAGACGACGGCGTGATCCATTACCTTGTACGAAGTACTTCGGACTGGTATGGTAGCATAATGAGGGAATTTCCCCCAAACTCTGAACCCTCTGATAGGCAGTATTCAAGTGTGTTGCTCCGTGCATCCGCCGACTCGCCACTGGCCCGCCCAAGCCGCGTTTGCCTGTTGCACTCCCACACCAACAGCAATCTCAAAACCGGGAAAGGGATCATCGCAAGTGCTCACACTGTATCAGCACTCCGTACTTCCGCCTCTCTGTGACGCTGATTCCCATGGCTTCCGTGCATGCCAGAATTGAGCTTCAGCGTTATAAAATCAAAGATTGGGGTGATTAATGCCTCACTTTCTGCCTAGAGATTAAAATATCCCAAGCCGTGAGAGGCGATTCACATGATAAACATCTCTCGGTTCAAGTACCTGGTACCTGCTACAGGATACCTGCATCAGACCCCAGATGCTGCAATCGCCAGGCGCCCACTGATTGGTCCAGAGCGGCGGCTTGGCTCGGTCAATTCGGGAGCTGCCCCATAGTGACGTCGCCATGGCTCTACCCCAGGCGGTATCTGAACCTCTTAAACAGCTGGACCAAGCGAAGTTCTGGGGCCCCTGCATGGAGAGCATCAGGCTGCAGCATTTGAGCCGGTGCTCATACGTGTACTTGACGCTGCCTCCCTTGAAATACCAAGTAGGTGTGTGGAAGCTGAGTACAGGTATCTCACGATGACCGTATGTGTATATGTACATGTACTTAGCCACTAGGGATATAGTACCTTCTCTCATCAACGCAGATTACCCATTGCATTGCATATCAATAAGCATCTAATCCATCTCAGTGCTAGCTATCGAGTGCCAGTCCCATCATCAAAAGAGGCAGTTCCGGATCTGGTCACCATCTCCAGCCTCTTTGGTGGAGCAACAGGCCTCCGTCGATATCAATCTACCTACAGTACTACCTCTAACCTAGTAGGTACCTTAGTATTGTACATTCATGTCCGTATCCCCAATTTTTTCCCTCAACCCCAAATCGGCCGGGGCCATCAATTGACGTGCCAGCGCAACCTGGAACTTTACCAGCTTCAGTGGCTCCTCACAGCGTCCTTAGCGGGCTCTCTAGCGGGCTCCTTAGTGGACTCCGTAGTGGGTTGGTGGGCTGCTGTGGGCTCAACTACCCCGCAAGCGTCTTCCCCAGCGCGGTGAACCAACTCTCCAGGTTGTTCACCTTCAGATAAGCCGCTGATGTCCTCATTCCTCCTCATTACTTGGCCTCGATCTCATTCCTTTCTCTATTCTGCTCTGCTTTTCCTCCCTCTCACCAGATTCCCCCGTTTTCCCCCCGTTTTTCTCCCGTTTTTCCCCGTTTTCCTCTTCTTTTCTTTTCTGCTCTCGGCTTCCACGGAATTCTTCTTCTCGCCGCCACTATAACCAGCAGCTCCATCGTCGGCATCAGTGTCGTCAACCCGAATCATCGTGCAAACGCCATCTCATCAATCTGGCCTTCCCCGCACAACCCGGTTCTGCCCGAGTTCCATGTCACATGCAATTGCTGCTGCTGGGGTGATTCAGCTTGACGTTTGTCTGGTATGATCTCTGCTTGCCCGTATATCCTCATTGTGGCGTCGTCAAATTGAAATCGGGTGCTGACCGTTGATTTGTTGCCAGACTCGGTAGTGCATCTCGCCCGGCCATTGGCTCGACCATTCCCACCAAAATGCTTCTGACCTCGCAACTTGCCTCGCCCCGTGCTAGGCTTCTGCTGGCACGCAATGCCCTCAGCTCTAGCCCGCTGGCGGCTGCGCAGTCCAGAGCCAGTCAGCAGAGCCGACAGTTTTGCGGTTTCGACCTGGGACGTCGCCGCCACCGCATCGCTGCCTTGAAATATCTAGTCTCCCTCAACCGACGCATATCATGGGAGAAACCAAAGTCGGGAAGCTTCAAAGCCGCTTCCTCTTCCTCTGGCAAATACACCGATCCAAAAGACGTCAAGTCATGGTCAGATGACTTGTCCGGGGCTCGCCCAGGCCGCAACATCGAGGACGTCGAGCGAGACGCCATCAACCGCCTCTTCAACCACAAGGATGACGGTGTATGGACCCCGTTGCAGAACATCCGAAACTATCTGCACTCAAGCCACCGATTCAATAAAGTCACTGCCGAAAACGTTCTACGCGCCACTGCGGGCGACAGCCTCAACTTCATTGACCCCATCACCAATCGTAGAGTGACACGCGCAGAGCATGGCAAATATTCGGCGACAAACTTGGACGACCCCAACGCACCTCGAAAGTTGACGCCAGAAGAGGAGTCCAAGCAATACACAGACCTGGGCGACTACAAGCCCGCCAAATGGAATGAACCTGATGGACTGCCTCAGCTGACTCCTGAGGAGCGCTCCAAGCTGTATGAGGACTTGCCAGAGTACTCGAAAATGAAGATTGATGACCCGAATGCGCCGCGAAAGCTGACGCCCGAGGAGGAGTCCAAGAACTACGATGACTTGGACAAGTACAAGCCCGTGACGTGGAATGAGCCTAACGGACTTCCGCAGCCCACTCCTGAAGAACAATCGAAAATTTACGATGATCTTGACAAATACGGTCCTGTCACATGGCGTGAGCCCGATGGCCTCCAGGAGAGGTCGCAGGAAGAAAAGTCTAAGGATTACAAGGACTTGCATAAGTATGGCCCCGCCACTTTCGACGAACCCGACGGCCTTCGCCGCCTGACGCCGGAGGAAAAATCGAAAGAGTATACAGACCTACATGCCTACGGCCAGCCATTTACTTGCAGGAAATCGGTCCTCAAGCACTATGAGGCTCTACAGAACGACCCCACGCCCAAGGCAGAGCCAATTCCCGCCAAGATCCAAGTGCGTCGCAACGCCCTGCCTCAGTATGATGACCTGGACAAATATGGACCTGTTCACTGGCATGAACCTGATGGCCTTCGCCCACTGACCCCTGAGGAACTCTCCAAGAATTACGAAGACCTCCACTTGTATGCGCAGTATCCCAACGCTGGTCTCAAGACTCCTCGAGTGCACCCAGAAGAGGCATCCAAAGCATACAAAGACTTGCCCCAGTATTCAGCGTTCCCCAATGGTGGGCCGGCGGTTGAAAGAATTCACCCAGAAGAAGCCTCCAAGCACTACAAGGACCTTTCCGCCTATGCCGTCGATGGCTACGTGGAACCGAAGAAGACGCGCCACATCCACCCCGAGGAGCTGACCAAAAACTACACCGACTTGGGCAAGTATGAGCCACAGAGCTTTGACTGTCCCGACACGCCTTATCCCATTCACCCCGAGGAGGCGTCCAAGGCGTACAAGGACCTCCACGGCTACGAGTCTGCCCCTCGAGATGTTGAGAGTGAGGTGGAGGCTCCGGATGTTGTCGCTGCCAGCCTTGAGTCATATGACGCAAAGGAAAGGCTTCAGACGGACATGGCAGCCTCGGCTGGTAGGCATGGCGGGAGCCGCATTAAGGAAGCGGAGAGCTCCCTCGAGTCACTGACTGCGGATGATATCCGAAGCCAGGTTCTGAGCAGGGCCAATATGATTCAAGAGATTGCTGCTGAGAAAGAGGAAGAAGCAGAGCCGGAAATAAGTTCTATGGATGAAAGCTTTCCCAGTGAGTTGTCGAAGTCCGAATCCGAACCGATCGAACGCATCAGCAGCGAGCTGGCCCAAATGCGCACCCAAAGGGACCCGTACTCTAACGATCCAAAGGGACTAGAAACAAGCTATTCTGAGGAATGTGGTAGCGAGACGGCAGAGGCTGTAGCCAAGCACTACGAGCCCGCCACGACGACGGTAACAGATGAGCCGGTCAAGTACAAGATCCTGGCCTACGACACGTCAACCAAGTCTGTTAGCGTTGCCGAGACCACATCCGACGACGGTGATGTTTCTTCTCCCCCCAAACTGACGGATGTACTGCTTCGGCTGTCGCACGCGTCAAAGTTTCTCCCTTACTTTAAACCCCTGCAGGAACACGGCTATGACATTGTGTCGGGCGGAGGCGACGTGCTCATTTTCCGCAAGAACCGACCCGCCTCACCCAATGCCAGCGATCTCCCTTTGGAGCTTTCCGGCAACCCGGCTCGTATCAACCCGGTCGACATGATGGGACAGTCGGTGACGGGCAACTTTGCCAGCCCGACCGGCTTCGTTAACTACGACAGCCTTGAGGATGGCCACAGGAAGCCAGCACCGCCCCTTCGCAGCAGCAAGCAGACGCTGAGAGACGAAGCCGAGCGCAACGGATCGGTAGCTCCGGCGAAGAAGAAGAGAAGCTTTGGCAGGAAAGTGGTGATTGGCACCGTCTGGGTGGGCGGAGTGGCGTATGCTGTTGGAGCTCTGGCGGAGCACCTTTCTACAGCTGGCAAATGAATGGTGTTGATTTAGTAGTTTTTTTTTTTTTTTTTTTTTTTCCCTTTCCTTTTTTCCGGCAACGGTCGCATAAGGATATGACGCTCCCACGACGATAGGTGCATGGGCCCGGGTCTAGGCGTTTTGCTTTCTCTTTTTCTCGCCTCTCCATTTATTTCATGTCCCTTTCTCCCCTTTCTGCTTTTGTCTTCTTTACTACGGGATCAAGTTTGAAATACCCCCATCGATCGCGAATGCGGCTGGGAGCGACACGTCGCGAGTCATGATTGCACTGAGTTTTTTTTTTTTTTTTTTTTTTTTGTCTTGCTTCATCTTTCTCTTTTATGGGCTGTGTACGTTAGGTGGCAGTCTCTGCTCAGGTCGACTTGAATTAAAATCTCCCAGCTGGTGTCAACATGACGAATTCATGAGTGAAAGCTTGTTTGAAGACGTGATGTTGTATTAACAAGGAGTGGCTATCCAACACGCCAACTGGTGTTGGCATGCTTGGACTTTGTATAGCATAGTCAAGACTGGAAGCTACGGATTATAGACCACTACATGAGTGCTTACTATCAAGGCTAAAATATGTCGGTACCAGGCCGTCATCACCAGGTACCATCGTGGCAATTACCTTTTCTACTTCTTATTACTAGCGATAGTATAGAAACTAATATGTAGATGGCTTCAAGCTGCAATTTGCCACCTTGCGCCAATATCCAAACATTCATCAAAATTCACACATCAATCTTTCGCTTTGATGCAAAATTAGGACACTTGTAAAAAAAAAACGCCAAGTGATTATCATTCAGTACGGAGCTACTGTAATGAAATGCATCTGCCAATCTCCCATGATGCTTGCTCGACCTGGAGTCAATCTTGGCAGTCTTGCCGTATGCTCGTTGTGTTTCTTTTTTTTTGTTTTTTTGTTTTGTTTCTTTCGCTCCGTGCCGATGCAACCGACCCAACGCTATCCCGATTGTCCCAAGAGAATATATTCCCGGTGCCCATTACTTTTTTTCATGACTTCGTTGAGAGAGAAGGAGGAGGGGAGAAGGAGGAGGAGGAGAAAAAGCCCGCGTGCAGCTCTTGAGTTTGTGCTTTTCCCTCCTTCGCTCATGCCCATCCATACTCGTCATTAGAGAAGAAAAATTTGAAATAAAAGGAATTGATTAATCAATCAATCACGGCCGCTCCGTAAAGCCCTGGTGACCAGACTGCACGCCCCGAATGGCGTTCATCTGTAAAGCGTGCTTCTGGTCCTGGGAACTCCAGCTAAGCCGACGGTTGAGCGAGCTCGGTTTCCATGATGAGGAATGCTGGATTGCGGAGCGGCAGGCGGGGGACGAGTCTTGGGGATGAGGCGGCCGTGGTCGTTGGGCTAATGGGTGAGAACAAAAGTTAGTCGGACGCTGTCGTTCGCTTTTTTTTGGGGGGGGAGAGACTGACTTTTGGTTGGGGGGGGAAGAGACTGACTTTTGGTCGGGGTTGGTGGTGGTGAAGAGTCCATTTCTGGTGGCGTTGTTTGCATTTTCTTTAGGTTGTTTTTTTGCATCGGTTGTTTGTCTTTGACAAAGTTCGGTTGGTTTAGGGTATAAGTGGTATGTTGCGTGTTGCTACAGGGAAAAAAAAAATTAGCTTCTCATCCAGAGGGACCAAAATCGAGGCCGACATACCAAGGTAGTTATATAGGATAAAGTTATTTCAGGATTTGTTAGAAGTCAAGATAAAAAAATCCGGCATGCCCAATCACGGAATTCATATTTATATTTATATTTGTCTCTCGGTCCATGCAACCCCTCATCGAGCCTTTTCCAAGATCCAATGCCGTCAGCTGCGTGTCCCTTCGCCACCCGAAAGGCGGGGTCCACCTATCACAACCCTTGAGTCGCTCTTATCGTATGATGCGGTGATGCGTGGTGTTACATTCCGAAACGTCGAAATAAAGTAGCCGATGCTGCGCTTGGTGATGCAGCCGGCCATGCCGTGTTGAGTATCGACATAACATGGCTTTATCACGGAATGATTCACGGCAGCAAGCCACGAGACTGGGCATGTGTCATGTTGATTGTTAAGGGCCTCTTCCGCCCTCGTGCATAGTGCGATGATCCGACTATAGTATATGTACAGGTAGCAATTTCAGGTGCAGGTAGGAGCATTTCTTCCTCCAGTCTTCAGTCTCCCGTCTCTGTCTCTCTCGGTGTGTGTGTATCTGTCCCTCGTCTCTCTCCCGCCACACTCTCTCTCTTTACACAATCAAATCAACAACCGGGGGCTAAAAAGAAAGAAGAAAAAAAACACAATTCCAAGGGGCAGTATACCAGATAACTCCTCCTCCAAACGTGGACGACGAATGCATTGCCATACGAGCAGAATGGAACAAACGCAAACTCCTCATAGGCCCCTTCCTCCTCACCCAGATCCCGAATTTCCCACCGAATTGACTCCTCAGCAGGTCGAGGAGCGACCCAAAAAGAGGGGGAGGGTTAAAAGAAAAAGTTGAAGAAACCGAGCAAAAACAACAAAAACCAGGGCAAAACAAAAGACACTTCATTTTCCTCTTATCCGTCGTGACCAGTACTGTCAAGGGACCAAAAAAATCCAGACTCAAAAAAGATAAATCCATCTTACATGTCTCGTCCACAACAATAAACAGGAGGGCCCCGGTTTGGTGATGCACCGGGGGGTGCCTCGAGAAAAGGGGGTATTGATCTTTTTATATGCGAGCCCATAACACTCAATCAGTCAGTCAATCAGTCGTTCCTCCGTGTTTCTTTCTCTCTCTCTTTTTTTTTATTTTTTTTTTTCATTCCTTTTTATTTTTTTCAATCCGCTGTCCAATTTCCGTTCTACATCGTAAATGTCTTGCTGCCGGCTTCAAGGCGTCTTGGGGCGCTTCCAGTAATATTGCTGTAGAAAAGCATGTTAATCATCGCGACCAAAGAATGGGCTAGTTTAAAAAATCATAAATACCGACCTTGTGCTGCTTTCGACACGCCCGCAAGCTGGGCTTCCGCAGTCCGTCCACCACTGCCGCCCTTCGCTGCATATCGGTGTCGTCCTCGGGGATGTAATAATACTCGCTTTCCAGAGCCTTGCCAGCGGCGTCCTTGCCCTGGCGCTTGATGATGCCAATGCAGGGAGTGGTCTCGATGAGGAGCCTCAAAGCATCCCGCGAAACGTCCTTGATCTGTTCGGCGGGCAGGTTGTGCATAATGGTGGAGAGCGGCGTGGAAGACAGCCGGGAGTAGGCGAGCTGGTTGACGACGTGGTTGGAGATGGCCGCGTCTGCCTCGGATGGAATCCTGGTCGGCTCCTCGTCGTCGTCGTCTTCCTCTTCCTCTTCCTCTTCCTTGTCTTCGTCCTTTGGCTGGGGCAGCTTGTCCTCAGAGGGGCTTCGCTCCTCACGCGACGCCTTCTTGGCCCTTGACTTTCGGGGGCTGACCTCGGCATCGTCAGAGTCGTGGCTCGACTTGCTTGGCACAAGCGTCTCCGCAGAGCCCTTGTTCAAGGCCCGCTTGGCAGTCTGCACGCGAGGCGATTTCGTCGTGATGGATGCGAGGCGGCCCGAGATGTTGGCGCCGTACGGGCCAAAGGAGTGGATGATGGGGTCGTTCTCCTCATCCGGGTTGCTTTCGTCCTCCTCATCGGAACCTGCCTCGCTCGTGAAGCTTGCCGTGGCCTCTGTCCGCATGCTGACGGTGACGTCCGGGTCCTCTCGCTCATCCGAATCCGGCTGATAGTCGTCGTCGTCGTCGTCCTCATAGATCTGGATGCCGGTGTCATCCTCTGCTGCTACCACAGAGCGTCGACGAGGGGCCGGAGTGGGACTATCGGGAGACTGAATACGCGCGGTCCTCCGCAGAGGGGACACCTGCAGCATCATGCCCACGTTTCTCGTCTGGGATCGCGGCGGCGAGTCCTCCCAGCTGCCGTCGGACAAGAGGCCGTTGGAGTCGGCACCCGAGGAACTGCGTTTAGGCCATTGGATCAAAACACGGGCGTCGTGGACATCAATCATGATTTCGGTGCCCTCGGTCTCGCTGGTGAAGCTGTCGCCCTTGAGCAGCTCCCAGGAACGGCCCTGGCAGTGTAGCTTCAGGCCGTTCCAGCCATTGCAGGTGATTTCAATCTTGTTGGCCTCGAGAGGCGTGGTGCCCTGCACATAGCGTGCCTTGACGTGCACACGGGATATCAGGCGGTTGGCCGAGAGCTGGAAGTGCGAAGAATTGGACGAGCGACCCATGAGCACCGTGTCACCGTTCTCGCTGAGCTCAATTGATGGCACGGCCGAGAGAGGCGTCCTTTCCACGAGCCCGACGCTCAGCTTCTCCCGCAAAGGAGAGCTGGACAGGATGCCGGTGCTAGAAGTTGGCACCGGCGTCGGATATCGCAGATGGGCACCCGTGCCGGCGACATTCTGGCGTTTCGACGGCCGAGGCAGTCCGGGAGAAGACGACGGCTCGAAAGGCGGCAGCAGAGACGGAGCTGGGCGTTTGAGTGGCGAGCCCAGCGAGGAGACGGACGTTGTCGAGGCCGAAGCTGAAGCCGAAGCCGAAGCTGCTGCTGCTGCTGTTGTTGTTGTTGTTGTTGTTGTTGTTGATGCTGGAGCGGGGAGCGCAGGTTCGGCTGCCGGCTTTCGCGTCGAGTCCATGGTCCAGGTGAATAAGGCTTCACGCGATCATTCCCCAGCACCAAAAGCTGCAATTCCCTGGAGTTTTTGCGTCTGCGTCCTCCTCTGCCAGCCTGATCGCGTCGACCGTCGGTGTTTTGCGTATCTGTCTTCGTCTCTACTGTACACGCTGCACTGCACCTCTCGTGCCCTCCCCACTTACAAGCCTAGACTGGAGATGCTAGCAGTAGTAGTACACAATGGCGATTGATGGCGTTTATTTGTTTTTGTTTTTTTGTTTTTTTGTTTTTTTATTTGTTTTTTATTTTTTTTTATATCCTTGGTCGACCGAAAGGGGGGGGGTTTGTCGAACAGGAAAGGATTGGAAGAGTCGGAGAAAAAGAGTGACTGGTACTTTGCACAGACGTGGGTTCCGTAGGGAAGGGGTGAGAGAGACCAGGGCTGGGTGAGGCGGTATTTAAACGAGCGGAGACGCTGAGAAAAAAAAAAAAAAAAAGGCCCAGAAACACGAACGCGCGCGACTGGGGGGACGCATCGCGTTGGCGTTGGCGTTGGCGGTTCTGGCGGTGGTTCTAGCTGTGGGAGTTGCTGCACAGGTGCCTACCAGGTACCGGGCCAGCGCTGCACGACAGGGCGCTTCCAGCGCGCAGAGTGCTGGGACGCCGTGGCAACGGGCGCGGGCTAGGGAGTCGGAGCGCTGGAGCGAGGCGCTGCTACAGGGCCCTTCGGGTGCTGCCATGGCGACGTCTGGGCGGCAAGGACATGGGCTGTACCGCGGCGCCGAGTACATGCGCCATCCATGGATAGAACACACTCCGTGCATCATTTAGACTGCTGTGCACGCACAGTAAGACTACCAACTAAAAGATGCACGCATGGATGATTTGATTTGGAGCCTGTCTGAGCTTGTGGGTTGATTCATGGATTACGGAGCAGAAACCCCCCTCATTCAAGGCCGGTTTGCATGGGGGCCATGGGCTTTTGGCGAGTTTGGGGTGGATTTTGTGGAATCGACTGCTGCAAGTCTCTCGCTACGAGGCTCCATGTTTGTGCTGGGACATGCATCCGGTTGCATGGATTTGTGTCGTGTCTGGCATTAGTATAGCAGGCATTACGTACATTACAGTTACAGTAAGTATTGTACTGTACACATATTGCTGGATTGGATTGGATTGGATTGGATTGGACTGAATCCATCACATAGTACATGTGCTGTAATGCATATACTACTAGGTATGTAGCATCATGCGCAGTCTGCAGCTTCTCGGGGCCTTTGGATGCTGTATCCATTAAACGCTCTCTCAACGCGCACGCCTCGTTGCCTCTCTCCCTCTTTCTTACGTACATACATTAGTAGATAGTACATACATATACAGCTGCATGGCATTGAATCAGCCGCTCCCCATTGGGCAGCTGGCTGCACGTACAGTATTATCAACTATGGACACGTCAAGTATGTACCTATTATAGTATGGAGTTGGTATTACTGCCCGCATCCTTGTACATCTCGTCATATACTATCCGTGTACAGTACACGCAAACATTTGCTCGCCCAAATGGGCATTAATTACATTAGCACAAATCGACCATACAATCAACCAATCGAGGAGCAGTACTTTCACCAAATGTGTAAAAGAAAGAACAAAAAA
>ML974120.1:2159723-2162223 GCA_010015515.1 Trichoderma sp. TW21990_1 | reverse complement strand
TGAATTCTGCAATTCACATTACTTATCGCATTTCGCTGCGTTCTTCATCGATGCCAGAACCAAGAGATCCGTTGTTGAAAGTTTTGATTCATTTTTTCGGAACGCCCGCGAGGGGCGCCGAGAAAGGCTCAGAAATTGGAAAAAATACAGCCCGCGAGGGGGCGCGAAAACAAAGTTTTGGGTTTGGTCCTCCGGCGGGCGCCTTGGGTCCGGGCTGCGACCGCCCGGGCAGAGATCCCGCCGAGCGAACAGTTTGGTAACGTTCACATGGGGTTTGGGAGTTGTAAACTCGGTATGATCCCTCCGCTGGTTCACCAACGGAGACCTTGTTACGACTTTTACTTCTCTAAATGACCGAGTTTGGAGAGCTTTCGGCCCTGAGTGGTAGTTGCCCACCTCTCTGGGCCGTCCGGACGCCTCACTGAGCCATTCAATCGTAGTAGCGACGGGCGGTGTGTACAAAGGGCAGGGACGTAATCAACGCAAGCTGATGACTTGCGCTTACTAGGGATTCCTCGTTGAAGAGCAAATATTGCAATGCTCTATCACCCAGCACGACGGAGTTTTCAAGATTACCCAGGCCTTCCGGCCAAGGAGTCTCGCTGGCTCCGTCAGTGTAGCGCGCGTGCGGCCCAGAACTCTAAGGGGCATCACAGACCTGTTATTGCCTCAAACTTCCATCGGCTTGAGCCGATAGTCCCTCTAAGAAGCCGGCGTACTGCCAAGCAATACGGGCTATTTAGCAGGTTAAGGTCTCGTTCGTTATCGCAATTAAGCAGACAAATCACTCCACAACTAAGAACGGCCATGCACCACCACCCACAAAATCAAGAAAGAGCTCTCAATCTGTCAATCCTCATTGTGTCTGGACCTGGAGTTTCCCCGTGTTGATCAAATTAAGCCGCAGGCTCCACCCCTGGTGGTGCCCTTCCGTCATTTCTTTAAGTTTCAGCCTTGCGAACCATACTCCCCCTGAGCCCAAGCACTTTGATTTCTCGTAAGGTGCCAACGCTCAAAATGTAACATCGTCCGATCCCTAGTCGGCATAGTTTATGTTAAGACTACGACGGTATCTGATCGTCTTCGATCCCCTAACTTTCGTTCCTGATTAATGAAAACATCCTTGGCAAATGCTTTCGCAGTAGTTAGTCTTCAATAAATCCAAGAATTTCACCTCTGACAATTGAATACTGATGCCCCCGACTGTCCCTATTAATCATTACGGCGGTCCTAGAAACCACAAAATAGAACCACACGTCCTATTCTATTATTCCATGCTAATGTATTCGAGCATAGGCCCTGCCTTGAGCCTTTTTCCTCTCTCTTTTCCTCTTGCCTTCCTCTCGCCTTCCTTCCTCTAGGGTAGGTACAGGGTAGGCAATCAGATTTCTCTCCCTCCCACCTCTAGGGTAGGTATAGGGTAGGCATAGGGTAGGCATAGGGTAGGTCTAGGGTAGGCGCTTTTCCGTGAGTCGATTTGGCCGATTTCCCATAGAAATGAATTTTGCGGAAAATCGAAACGCGGCCACGAGCCCAACTCTGGCAGCCAGCCCCTCCCGCGCGGCCGGGGCGCCTGCGAGGGGCCGGGCCAAGGTTCACCGGCGCGTGCAGGGTAGGCGGGGGGCGGGTGTTTGGGGGAGATCTTGGGGCCTTGGGGCGCGCCGGGGAGGGGGGGAGTGCCGGCGGCCGTGGCCGTGGGCGTCGCTCCAGGGTAGCTCCAGGGTAGGCCGCTCCAGGGTAGGCCGCTCCGGGGTAGGTCGTCGCTCCAGGGTAGGTCGTCGCTCCAGGGTAGGCGGCTCCAGGGTAGCTCCAGGGTAGCTCCAGGGTAGGCCGGTCTAGGGTAGGCCCTCGCTCTAGGGTAGGTCGCTCTAGCGTAGGCTGTCGCTATAGGGTAGGCCGGGGCTCCAGGGGCGGGGGGGGGTTTTTGTTATCTTTACCATGTAGGGGTATTTTTATTCATCCTCAGGGGAGTGACTCTGCGTCGAAGTCCCTGTTTCTTGTTGGATGTGCAAGGCGGCCTTTTCTCACCAATAGTCGATTGGGTGTGTCTATCTATGTTATTCCCCAGCTTTTGCGGCAACGGCTCCTTTTCTCCCCGAGACTCTAGGGTAGGTCCCTCCAGGGTAGGCTGTTGCTCTAGGGTAGGCTGTCGCTATAGGGTGGGCTGTCGCTATAGGGTGGGCAGCACACCAGGGTAGGCCCCCCCAGGGTAGGCTGTTGCTCTAGGGTAGGCCCCTCCCGGGCATTAGGCTGTTTGTTTGTTTGTTTGTTTTCTATCAACGACCTTGCTGAGGGCATTAGGCTGTCGCTATATAGGGTGGGCAGCTCCAGGGTAGGCGGGGTAGCTGAAAAACGCCCAAGCCCGAAAAAAAAGGCTGGGTCGGTTTTTTTTTTGTATGGCCGTGAGTCGATTTGACCGATTTCCCATACAAATGAATTTTGCGGAAAATCGGAATGCGGCCACGAGCCCAATTCGGGCGGCCGACCCCTTCCATTTGGC